>JABASI010000615.1:0-35034 GCA_019776505.1 Tomocerus nigrus | reverse complement strand
TAAGGGGGACCTGGAAATAGTCAGGGGGGCGTAAACAACCCTTGCCACTACAAACAGCGGATACAGCTACAGTCACGGTACAATGTTCAGTACAATGTTGATCCTTAAAATTACTTCCTTTATTCCTAGAAAGAGTTGTTTCAGTCTCTCAGACTATTTCCAGGTCCCCCTTACAAAAATCTGCTGCAACCTGGTCTTGTAATCAACCCAAAGTTTCGCCACATACACGTACTACACTACAGAGCCCCCAAACAAAGCAATGGAAACGCATTGGTTGTATTTTGGTAATTACCATCTACTTATAGGCAAGTAATAAAATAAAGCACTTTAGATTTATAATTCATTACCTAAGCCATTTATATAGGAAAGCATATAGGTATAGCACAGTTCTGTTGGGGATAGGTAGGACTAGGACTTGTAAATAAGCTTCAAGTAGGTAATGCTATTTAGGTAGATTTTAATGTAAACTTTTCAATTATGTTTTAGAGTATTTACATGAGTTAGGTATAGACAAAGGCAGATGGACCACTACTGATAGCACTACTTTATGAAACTGTCTGACAATAAAGCAATTACACTTAATTATTTAACTACTTTCAAAAATTTAAAACTATATATATCCGCGTATACACACACACTATTAAGCATATACACTTTACATAAAATAATATTATTATTGCATTGATTTCCTGGGATGGTTCACTTCAAGGTATATAGGTACACATAGGGAAACCGATGTGGACGTATTTCGGACATCGAATGCTTTACGAAACTATATCACCCCAATCGGCAATTGTGTTTGGGAATTAAGGAACATCCTATGTTCTGTACCATGTACAGTGGAAAAAATTCATGAAATATTCAGATGTTTTTCAGCAAGTTGTCAAAATTCCACCGTCAATTTTACCGTGTCCCCATACCAAAGCTTCATTGAAAGTATTAAAAACTATCTTGACCATTCTTGACTCGTCCTCATCTACCTATACAATAAAGTCCTCAATATCAATATTGTATCACAAAGACCAAGTAGGGACCTTCGGATTTTCGGTGAAAGCAAAACAAAACTTCCTCATTCCTATTACCTAAAAGATATTTTGGTATTCTCTGTCGTACTTTGGCATCCACATTCCCACAACATTCCCATTGAGAAGAATTTTTGCTCATTTGTTGACGGAGGGCAAGCCGTAACAATATAGCTCGCCTTTAAGGTTACGCTGTGCACATTTTTATTGGCCAGGAAAATCATGAATTTACTATTTCTACTGTAGCTTTTTTGGGTTTGGAGATGGAATACACGTAATAAGTGATATTACTATAAAAGGTACGATTAGGCAGTATAGAGATTCCTTTACTATCTCGCTAACAATTTACTAGAAACGCATAGCAATTTTTATGTCCTTGTTTCTTATTTCACTATTAAAATGAGGAATATTTAAATTGGATAATGGCGACAGTTGTGCTCCTTGAACCTTACGAAGAATTTTTCCGATGGTACACTTGGAAACTTTGCGCTTCCCCATTTCGATGGGATTCGGTGAAGAAGAGAATGTCCATTTCAACAAATCGAATTGAGTTGTTAGTGTGGTTGGGGTTCATAGGTAGCCATGCATTCGTTAACATTTACTGCATACTAATGCTGGCAGGAGAAGTGTTTAGGCCAACCCTTCACCTGGGCTACATCGTCATCAGCATAATGTTTGCTATAGCTCTTTCCTGGTCTTTAACTTACAACTGGATATTGGCATTCAACCGCAAGGACTACATTAAAATAATGAACACAATCTTCATTCTGGACGCTTCTTTTCTCGGTAAACATATTATTCTCTTCCTTGGTACGCCGAAGTATTTTTAAAGGCAATAACGTTTAAAATGAGCATTCAAATTAAAGTTTAACTATCTATTTCGGCTTCATTGCTCGATTTCACTGGCATTTGAACCTCAAAAATGTTCAAAAACATTTTTTCCAAAACAAAACTAGAAAATCCATGGCACTTTGGACATGATTTTTGAGCCAACTATAACGATAATCAATTTGAGATATTTCTGAGCAATAATGGGGTCCTCCAGGACATAATAAGAATGTCAATATGTATACCAAAATGGTATCCGGAATTTTCGTATAGACAATTTTCTTATAAGGGGCATTGGAACTTTCGTATCTGGGTGTGAAAACATCGTATATATGCAAATGAAAATATCGTATCTGGATTTTTTATTTTATCCTATTGTTGGGTTAACTTGCATTGGCTTTACCTATTTAATGGTTGTGGTAATATTTTTAATTGTGGACATTGTTTCTGCAAACAAAACAATAATAATATGGTAAACAACGAAAAAGTTAACAATACAAAACTTTGATTTTCTGTTTCCAGAAAAATACATCCACACCGAGGAAAAATGGGCTTACAACAGACTTCGACGAACTAAGAATGCCTTTCATTTCTTAAATTTGTTGGGATTTGCTTTTGCTCTCCTGGCTGCTCCAGCCGTTTTCATAATTAAATTCAACCCCATTTTACTACTTTTAGAAACGCGTTTTTCTTTCATCGATTGTTTGCCAATTCGAGTCCTGCTTTTCCTTGCAATACCCGTTGCAGCATTGCATGCGATTTCACCTGTCATACTTTCGATGGAGTCCGCAACTATCTATACCACTCTCCTCATTTTTTGGACAAAAATTGCTTCCACTAAAGTTAACCCGAGGATAGGAGCGTACGTCAGAACCAAACAGTATTTTTTAGCAAACCCTTTCAAAGCAATGGCTTTTTATAGAATGCTTGCAATCTTAAATATCGACATAAATTCTAACCTCGTTGACCGCATGGCCCCTGCATGCTTATTTCCCGCTATTGCCCTACAAATCTTGTTTAATTTCTGTACTGTTAAATTAGTCCGAGTTATTCCAATGCCGGTATCCCTCATTTTTCCTTTGGGATCTTTAGCAATCACCAGTGTTGAAGCGACTATCTTACCAAGTGCAGCAATGGTCGACTCGGTAAGCCTGAATTTTTACCGAGAATGGTCAAAATGTACAAATATACAAATCCGAAAATCTCTAAGAAGTTTTCAGAATTTAAGAATAAATGTGGGTCCATTTTTCCACATAAGAAGAGGAATCACTCTAATTGTTCTGCAAAATGTTGTGGTACACTCAATTAGTTTATGCTTATCCATTAAAGTGGATAAAAACAGACTTATCGGCTTGTGAACTGTTCCCAAAACTGTTCCTGCTCCTAAATAACATTAAAATCAGAATTGCGGTGGATAAATTCATGGATAAATTCTTGATTGGAATTGGTCAAAATTGGTTTTCTCAACTTTGTATATTGGCCGGATGAAATAATCAATCGCTTTATTACATTGTCCAATGTGGATATCTAAAATAATAATGTTTTAATTTAATCCTGACAATATAATACAACCCTGGTAAAAGCTGCACCGATGGAAATAAATATTATATTACAAAGATTACAAACTATTTAACCATACATCTGCTAATAAATCAAGCATTGATTCGTATTTTATTTCGCCTATTGATTCGTATTTTATTTCGCGTTCGCATGCTCACAACTACATTTTTCAAATGCGAAAATATCTTTGTGATTAAAAGTTACCATGTTTTAGTTTACTACACATCCGCAAGTAACTCGGGTTTTCAGGGGCATTATAAATTATAACCAAGAAAGTGCTGGGACTTGGTCCTTTCTGTCCATAGTATTATAAACCAATTTTTATTTTAGACAGCCACTTAGACCCCTTCAGAAATTTCTGTTTAAACCACTAACCAACTAACAATGGAAAATGTTATTTATTATCTAACTTCCTAAAAGATTTCCTCACCAGCAAAAATCCAACACGCGATCATGGAACATCATGCGATGCCTTACAGTTGTATTAAATACAATTCTTCACAAGGAAATGTTTAAGAATGCATGAATATGAAAAGCTACTTTTAAGCACTTAAGATAGCCGAGACAGAATAATATAATATTAATATTTATTTATTATAATAGTATGTGTACATATTTTATTTTAGCCTGAGCCAAAATATCCCTGTTTAGCACTGTTTGTGCAAAATAAGCAAAAATTTCATTTTAAAAAGTATAATGTAGCTATACAATTTGCAGTTAAGAGAGTAAAGTGTGTGACAATTGTAAATTAATCCTTCCCTAATTACAAAATGTCGTATAATACGTCATCCCCTCTTCGAGTTCTAAAAAAGATCATTCTGTTTACATTCGCAACAATATTTGCATCAATAGTGATAATTATTCTGCCAGTAATATTCATTGGTTTTGTGTCTGTAACTCAAGTGTACAAGTGGATTATAATTTTAATGGCGAAATGCAAAATGCCAACAGCAAGAATTCTGAATTCCGTTGATGGTGGCCTTGCGTTGGGTTATGCGAATAAAGCATCTCACAATTACATCACATTTAAACTCGTCGTAGAAAATCCCCTGTGCATCGAAAAAGTTCGCGAGGAATGGATAGAGAAGGTAATGAAAAAGCGTCTTCCAAATGGAAAGTTACAATTCCCTCAATTACAGCAATTCGTCCGTAAGTTCGGTGGCTACAATTTCTGGAAGTGGGATCGGTTTTTCGACATTAAAAATTATATATTTCTTCACAATGAAAATGGCAGTGATGACATAGTGGACAAAATCAAACTCCTGGATATCAGAACGACATTTCAGCAGCGCATCTTCCCAAAGGAGCATGGACTTTGGGAAATGCTCATAATAAATAAATATCGACACAATGGCACTGTGGAAGAGAAGGAGTGTGCTGTGATATTATTTAAATTCCACCATGCACTCGCTGATGGATTTTCCGTTGTTAAACTTTTTTATGTTCATTTAGCTGGAGGAAAAATGATTGAAAATTCAAAAACGGAACCCAAAGCAAGAGAAAACTCAAAAAGTTCGACTTTGGTGTTCTTAAAGAATTGCATGTTCCCTTTTGTGCTAATTAAATGCATTTACCAGTATCCTTTCAATTTAATTTATGATAGCGACGGATTTTTCGATAAACACCCCTGGCACCCTCCACCACTCAAATCAGTCACAAAAAAGTATGAATTGTGGATTCCGGAGCCAATACATAAAAATCTATTTAAGCATATCAAGCAATGCCATCGTGTTAGCATGGTTAGTGTTCTTATGACAGTGATCATCGGTGGCATGCGGCGAATGATGCTACAAAGAAGTCTGGAACTGCCGAAGAAATGCCGTGTTTCTTTTCCTATTCCGCTGCCGGACCATCCGGACTATTTGACAAATCACATGTATGTATCTTTTCAGATATCTCCCTCCGCATTTTCCACCATTAATTCGAGCATGAAAATAAGAAATAAACTCTCTGCAAAAGATATCTTGTAGTTTTAAATTATTATTAGACATTGTTTTTTAAAGAACATTTGCATGTTTTGAGAGTTGCCAATTTTGACATTTGAAATAATATTATTTGAATTGTTATTGGTTTTATAATAAGTTATATTTATTAGTCACTGAATAGAATTGCCATGCACTTTTCAGGACTGGGGTGGAAGTAAAAGTTCCCATTTATGAGTCAGATCCAGTTGAACGACTGCTTAAAACTAACCAGGCGATTGATGAAGCGGTTCGAGGACCTCTTCCAGTCCTTATCAAATTAATCATGCCCTTTGCCTCGAATGCGCCTTATTGGTTTGTCCGAAATGCAGAACAGGCCACAACTTCCGTCATACTACCCAGTGTCCCTTTACCGGCTGACGATGTCACTTTTTTCGGCTCCAGAGCAGTTTCTTTTGATTCAGTGAATTATGTGACCCTGATGAACTGCGGTAAAAACCTTTTCTGCGTATTGGCAATTGAGAGCATTTTTATATATTTAAGTTCAATTAAACCAGCTATTTCAATTTCAACAGGAGTCAACATTTCTGTATTGGGCAAAGGAGAATATTTCTATCTGTCTTTGCAAATTTTAAGTAGCCTGCTAGGAAATCCTGATGAAGTAAGAGACATGGAAAAATGCATTTTACAAGAGCTGGATTCACTCGCCGAGGCCAGCGATTTTGTTTGGTCAACTCATCTTTAGAATTTAGATACATTATATTGTTATGTATGTATGGTCAATACAATTGTGATACAGTCAACAATATTCAGTGTTGTGTGCTAGCTATATTTAAATTGCAATAAATAATGGTACATAACCTGGGTTTTAAAAATACACTTATATTTATTTAAATTTTTAAAAATACACTACATTGAACATTGGATTCAAATCAAGAGTAAAAATAGCAAATTAATAGTAAAAATAGTCTTTTTACTCGCGTAGGTAGTTAAGTTTCAGAGAGTCGTCCTATTAAGGATGCGATGCAGCAACGGAAACTAAAAGTATAAATTATTTCCAACAGTTTTGACCAATTGTTGATAAAACCTGCAAATAAAATACACTCAATTAAATCAATGCATAGAAAAGCATAAATTTTCATTATTTTTATTGTATTTATTCATATTTCCCAATTAATTTGTAAGATAATAAAATTCAAATTCTGTGCTACCTTAATGAGAATGTGCTCTGCTCATTTAACCCTGCATTTCCGACTAGCTCGATTAATTTATGAATGGATCCGGTTTGAGTGAAGAACCACATCGCAAAGGACTCCTCGGTTAATGGTTGAAAAGGCTTTTCCAATGCCAACAATTGCTTGCATTCAGCACAGGCCAGTTTATTGGTGCCCACGGCTTTTCTAAAAGATTTTACTTCTTTCATTAATTCTTGCAGAATTTTGGGATCTTCGATTTGAACTAGGCTCAGAAGGGATACAGAGCCAGTTCGTAGAATTAAATTCGTCTTGACAAACTCTGGTAGCTGTTTTCCTAAATTGAGTTTAAAATAAGGTTCAAGCAGTAATCTTTTCATGGCAAACTCATGAATTTCGTTTTGAGTAAAACTTTCTTCCGCGAAACTTTGAAGTTGAGTTTTCGCCAGTACCTTTAGAATTCCTTCCTCAATAATTTTCTGGGACGACAATGAGCTTTTCGGGTTCGTACACAGATTCGGAAGACGACAGTCACAAAGTTGTAGGGAGGGAAAATTCATGTCTTCAAGACAAGCCATTTTGTATATGTTTAGAAGTAGAGGATTTTTCGTGCATAGAATTTCCACTTTTTCAATGGTTTCCTTTTTGGGCCAATTCTTGAAGGGAAAAGCTGACAACAAAGTAGCCAAAACGATTCGTTTACTATTCTCCACATTTTCTCCCGTGAAAATCATGGCAGATACAAAATGGTGAAGATATTTTGCTGGGCGAGAAATATCTTTGACTAGTAGATCTTGATAAATGTGAGAGAAAATATCTCTTGGGTGAACTCTTAAAGATTCGCTTTGCAGTGTTCGTAGAAGGGGAGCGTAAGGAAGGATCTGCGTCTCGTTTAAAAAATTCTCCACCACAATCCACGTGCAAAATGAATTTTCGATATTTTTCATCACTCCAATGGAAGTGATAATTTCAAGAAGACAATCTTGCGTTAGCAATGGAATGACAAGAATGAGAGCATCTGCAAGAATAGAATCGGAAAAACTTTTATCAGCGTCGATTCCTATTCTGGAGAACCATCCTGACTCACGAATGATTTTATTATAATCCATAAAGCACATAGAGCAAATTTTATCGTCATCAATCCGACTGAAATTAGACTTAGAAAAATAAGTGAGGAAATCTGTTGTCATTTTAATGACTGTTTTTGAAGTTTTGGTAGAATGCTCTTCGAAAAGCTCCGGAAGATTTACAAGTTGAGGTTGCTTTAAAAAAGTATGCGCTTTAGAAATGATTTTGGGTAAGGAGATATTGTTTTCTGCGCAGGGCATTTCCGCCCCGATTTCCTCGTAAAATAGTTTCACTGCTTTAGCTACATCCGTGAAGGAAAACTGATTCGGACCAGCTTCCTCGCTAGCTTTTAAAATGTCATGCAGGCTTTGTACAAATTTTTCAACTGCGATACCAAAAGGATCAGTCTCTTCTACAGAATTATCACTGTTAGTAGAAATTTTAAGGCTCGGCAATTGAAATGGTAAAAATGGCACAAGAAATGAACACAACGAGTCATCACAATTTACATCGCCCAACAAAGTTTCGAAAAGCTCGATTGACAAATTGTTTCCTTCTGGCAGTTGTTTTTCAGCTGGGTCAGCGTCTGGAGGAGAAAGTTCCAACTCTTGTTCCTCAGCCTTTCTCCAACCAACTGAACGTAAAGTATGGAAAGTCCACCGTTCCAGAACGTTATGAAGACCCGCATTGAGCAATTGCATGGCGTACGGACGAAATTCCGTAAAAGAAATAATATCCAATTTATTTCCATTCCAGATGAACATGTAATTGGAGATCATCGTCAGAGAATGAATTCTTTGAAAATCTTCACTCCAGAAAAGCATTTCCAAAGAATTTGAATCAATAACAAAAAGTCTGTCATTCAGCAGAGTGACTAAATAATGACTTTCTCCACTGTACAACTTGCCAAAAGAAAAAGTGACTTCGTTATCTGCATCTGTGGAGCAGTCGTTGTCAGGAATCGGCGAAGAATTTTTAGGGTTGAATATTTTCGCAGGCCCTTTTTGAAACGTATTGATTTTGACTTTTTGAGTGGCAATGATTTTCCCTTGCATGTTGGATCGATGTATTCGCCCTGTGCCGAATTCTCCAATCAACAACAAAAGTCTGGATAGAAATGTAGAACCATCTTCTTCTTTTGAATTTCCAGGCTCGCTTCCTAATTTAAAACAAAGTCCAGTAGCCTTGATGTCCTTATTTCCTCTTTTCACCCGCGTGAAATCTTCTTTCTCCAGGTCACACAAAAAGACGCCCGAAGTGCAACAGACTGCCAAGTAAGGAAACGTACAGTCCATCTGCAAAACTCTGTTGCTCACTTTCAAAATTACTTGCGACGGAGGTGGCCGAGGAAATTCATCTAGACTCCCCACCTTTCATTTAAAAAACCAACTGTAAGAATTTTAAATATGAATACTAACAGGCAGGTTGGTGGAAAATACTTTTTCTCTTTGATATCCTGAAACAATAATTTTCTACGTATTTGTATTTTTGATGTTTAAAAAAATTAATTGTTGACTTTTAAGGAGTATAAAAATTGAAAACAGACAAAACAGTTTTACAATTTTTTTTTGGGATTCCAAGAAAAGATTTCTGTCAGTGATTTATTTGTTAGGTTACCTACATCAAGTTGGGAGACGATTCCTTGACTGTCTCCGACAAAGAGATATTTTCCATTAGGGCTCCATTTCATTTCAGTAACTTCTTGGTCGATATGGTGAGGAACGGCGTAGAGATGTCGGAAGCACTCTGCTGGCGATGAGGCTACGGCAAGTGCGACATGAAGATTCGGGGAGAGACGATAAAGAGAGACTTTTCCGCGAACGGATCCAATGGCCACATCCGATTCGTCCGGTGCACAGGAGATGCTGCACACTTTTCCTCCTTTGAAGCCGATGACGAAGAGGAACTTTAAAGATTCCCGAGCAAAAACATAAGTCGTCCCAGAAGCACATCCGATTATCAAAAATAAATTCGTGGCTTCCACACAAGTCACCTATTTTACAAATCATGGAAGTATTAATAGGATTTTCTGTTTCTTATTAGTTTTAGTATTTTAGTATTGCAGATATTACAGGAAATAGCATCATTCGTACATTTCTACTTTTTACACCGTTGAAATCCAGGGTTTGTGTATTTGTACTTTGAATGTTGACTAGCAGCGGTGGCAATTTTTTCGGGGATTGAGATCCAGCAATTTTGTCTGAAATCGTCCGAGAAAATCATTAACTAAATTCCAACAAAGTGTACCACAGAATGGGAACATAATAATTTACATAGAGCTGGACTTACCCATGTTGAATGAAACTCTCTCTCTTGAAGTAAATGAGAAGGGGTCAAATAAAACACAAGCACATGCTTAAGAACTGTCACTTCGTAAACTAATCAGTTCCTTTGTATTATACATCCGAGAATAATATGAAGTGGGTAATATATAATAAAATCCTTAATAAATAAAATAGACTGAAAAAATTAGGCCAAGAGAGCTTTAAAAAGTTTAAAAAAAATCTGAGTGCACCGGGCGCCCAAACAGATGAATGAATAATAAATAAGAAGCTCATTAACAGGTGTAGTTGCTGTGTGGTGTTGCACTGTGAATTATACTACTTGACTCTACATGTGTTTCTGTTGAACACAAATGCAGAATATCATAAAGCCATCAGTCTCCCTTTTCGTTTCATAGCCCATCTCATTCTCTGCACACTCGAATCAAGTTCACCTTGAGATGAAGACCACAAAATACATGACCCTGAGGCAGATATCTCTACGTCACATCAAATACGCATCATCATAATAAGTCCTGAAGTCCACGTTCCTATCAAACCTGCTCATGGCACAGTTCTCTCGAAATCTACTCCTTATTGAACAGATATGGACCATAGATGCATTCTTTAATGTATACAACTGATCATTCAAAATTTAGTCCCTATTATGTTACCAATCAATCCTATTCTTTCTAAATATACATTGATTGATGATACACATACACATGACCATGTAAAATACTAATGTAATTAATAACGTAATAAAGAACAAGGCAGGTAAAATAATGACAGCGGGTTATTGTGCTTGGGTTACACGTAACTTTGTTTGGGACTAAAAAGAAACTGTTAGGCTGAAATTGTATGGTGATATGGTAAACAAGCTTTTAAAAATGAAATACAAATTGAGCGATTGTTTTCAAACAGAAAGGCAAAACTATTATAGTAGATTTACCATATAATGACACCAAACTTTAATTTGTAATTAATACTAATAAAAATTTCTTCGCACCGTTGTCCCATACAATTTGAACCTTTTAGAGTTTCTTTTTAGCCCCATACAAAGTTAGGTGTAACGGAAGCAAAATAAGATTTTCTCATAAAATAATTTTCTATAGTAGGTATGTATTTTATGGCAATTTCTTTTCTATCTGTATTGTTTACACATCATCATTTTCATCGTATATTATTATAGATAGCTAGGTAGGTTAATTCAGACAATAGAAGTACGGTCGCTATACAGCACCGAAGATTTAGATTTATTGCTAATGTACTCTAAGGCAGTTGTTCCTAAACTACATCATCAACAGCAAGAAATGTTTCTGTAAATTAACATTTAGTAATTTCCGTTCACCCCTTTAACGTAGGTTCTCTGTCAGTGCAGATTAAAGCTATGTAACTGCCAACCAAACTAAAGACACAGCATTATACAATCAATTTCCTAAATTCTTACCAACAATAATGGAAACAAAAATGAAATAGTTTTCGTTTACGTCTCCAAAATATTTTTAAGTATCATTCTGTGGAATCTTATACACATCAACAAAGTAAACATGATCTACGTAGACAGATATAAATATTTGCGGTTAAACTGTATTGAAAATAAGAGATAAATAAAATAAAGAGAAGAAGCAGTCCCACAAACCGAGTAAAAGAAGACTGAAAATATAATGTAAATAACGCGGTGAAATGATTCATACGTACCTAAATGTACTTATTTTGCTATTCTACGTTAAATCTATTCATCTATAAGTCAGCAACATTTTTTGCTGCAGTTACATACAGTTCCATACTAGGTCACAGTATGTCCGGGCAAATTAGACATTGAACAACAAAGAAAGTGTAAGAAATAGCGAATTTCTTTACAATTACAATACTAACAATAATACAACATTTTGAGGATAATCTTAATGTCTTTCATCCTTACACCTCTACAATTAAATGATTGTTGGAATAACGAACGGGCTTTTATTCTTTTTCCACCTATGAGGTTTCTTCAAGTGATTATCTTAATTGGTGGCTATGAAGAGTGGCATTGTAGCAGATCCCTGCTGTCTTCTATAATATTTTCCTAGAAAAGTGGCAGCGTGTCTCCAGTTCGGTTGAGCATGAGCAAAATAGGTTACCCAATAAATACATACAGTATACTGTTCCATTTATACTAGTCTACAGTCAAATGGGTTTTCCATTCACTTATCATCATTAACATCAATACAGTCAGGCAGGAGATATATTTTTTATGTAGATCATTAATTATAGGCAATTAATACAATGAGACAGACTCTAAAAAAATGAGGGAATAACTAACAAAAAATTAATAACAGGGAATTTTCGGAAAAATACAACAGAAACTTGTCATAACGGATATGAGCACAGTCTAACTATACATACATTAGTTGTACATCGATATAAGTATTTATAATTTGCAGATTAACTACAAACAGAAGCACGATAATATAGTGAACTGTATTCATAATCCTCTGAATTCTTTTCTTCAATTTCAATAGTTGCTATTTTGCTATTAATTGTTTCAAGGAAGAAGTTCTAGCGTGAACTTTGAAGTTTCGTATTTTCCCAAGATGGATAAATGTATGAATCCGGGCATGTTGAATTTCGTGAGTTGAAGTTTAGTTTAGTATGGGTAAGGCTGTCACTTCTATCGTTTCTTTCATTACGTCCATTTATCAGTAGGTGTAGAGTAATTACATTGTAAGTGTCATGTCATGCGGAGTCATGTCACACGGAGCCTCATTTTAACTCCCGGCTTTCCCAATTCCATTAGTAATGTTAGAGTGTTCAAATCTGTGATTCCTAAGTTCAACAAATGTTTTATATTTTGCATTGCAGTATTCGCATGTGTGAAGTCTACGCATTTTATGGGCTCGAAGCATATGATGATTTAAATTTGCAGAACCCTTCGCCGTGTACGGACAAAGGTCACACGTAAAAATCTTTTGAGGCTTCCGTTCCCCGATCCCGTGAACAATCATATGCCGCTTTAAATTGGAAACGTCTCTGAAAATAATGAAACAAACACAAATTCAGCAAACGCTTTATAATTAAGATTCACATTAATTTATCTGGATAATTTGAAAAGGTTCCAAAAACAGTGAATTATGCAAATTATTAAAAATAGTATTACAGGACACAACATGACAATTATATAGCTACATCTTATTTAATTTTTTGCTACTTTGTGTGCAATAGTAAAAGCCAATAAAATGATTACCTTGTAGCGTAAGCACAAAGGTCACATTTTCGAATATTTCGAACTTTTCCTAATTTCCGTTCCCCGATTCCATGGACAATCATGTGTCTTTTGTAATTGGACACATCAGATGTAGCGTAGGGACATAAATCACAAGTCTTCACTTTATTGTTTCTCAGCGTGGATTTCGAGCGTTTTCTTTTCGTTGTGCTTGGGGCAGGTGTGGGTGTGGGCTCCACTGGTGGAACTATAGGAGGGCTAGGATAGTGATGGTTCTCCAGACGCGACCAATCAGTTGTTCTACAATCAAAATCAATTCACTACATGTTAAAAATTTATTTGTGGAATCCCATCTTGAGTGAAAAAGTAATTCTGAGATTTTAAATGAAGAGGAATTAAATGAGAGTGATAATTATTCATGGAAATTGGCTTGAAGTATAAAAATCTAGCCAACAGATTTGATTAAGGATTAACATACTCTGTTGGAGTTCCATCCAGTTTTCCGATGGGATTTCTTTCCAACATTTGCTCGGGAACATGGTCGGAGGGGACGTAGCCATCCGTTTCCTTTCTGTATTTTGCATTTAGGAATCCACTGATGGGGTCGTAGTCGTGACTAATGGTTTTGTGAGCTTTAGCTCCATGAAGGTGCATTGCCTTGAATGATAACAGATCATACGCCAGTTTTCACAATTTCTACAAGTTTTAAACTAAATGTATACGCACAAACAAAACAATCTACACATCAAACACATTCTAAAGTCAGCATATTATTCGGGATAACGAAATCAATTATTACAATCGCAATAACTTAATAAACTCTATAAATTATTAAAAACGACTATTACATACATATGTTTACGTATGCAGAGAGTTTTTAATGTCTACAATTTAAAAAATGTACATATAATATGATTAGACATAATAAATAAGTGCATTGTACACCTACTTTTTTTAAATTGGTTCAAAATAAGTTCTGTAAATATGATAATAAAAAATTGTGTTTCCTGGAATGAAAAGTAATCTAAGCAAACAGAAAATGAACACGTCAAAAAGCATGGCTGTTACTATTCTCTCAGATGTCTCTAAACTGCAAGCATTCACTAAGCATCGTATCATATTTTTATCAATCATCAATAAACAGCAAAATAAATGCACCAGAATAAATTATTTTTGTTGTGTATAACTTACCATGTGCGGCTATTCACGCACGGCAATCTCTTTTCAGCAATAAAATTGATTTTTGGCTATTTAAAACGTTGGAGAAACAAAACCAGTCGACTAGTTCGACAAATCAACCAGGTGTGTAGAAAGCAATAGGACGTAACAGAATTCCTGGAAAAACATATTAACATTCAACATTGATAAGAATAATGACAATTACAAAATTGAAACCGAAGGAACTAAAAATTCTGCAATGCCTTGCACGTACTGTTTTTTCTTACGCAGAAATTGATTTAAATAATAAAATAATTACAATACTTCGGCAGAATTATGTTCGTGAAATCGGTAAATGTGAAAACTTAAATGGTGAACTCACTTATTCAGATGTGGCAAATTGAATCATTTTATTATTGTTAGCTTGTGTGGAAAGATTTTGAAAATCTTGTGCATTCAGCTAATTAATTTCCAGGAAACAATTGTTAATTCGTGTGAACAGGTGTGCAGGTCAAAAAGCATTTAAAAACGATCCGTGTGAGTGTTACACTTTTAGGAATATGGATAGACACATGGAGATTTACATGTACACTTTGGAGGACATTGAGCAGGGCTTTAAATTGAAGATGCCTCTTTGGCGCATTAGAATTAGCCTAATTAATTGAGTGACATAACATTCACATTTGCAAAAATAGGAGAAGCACAAGTATTTGTGGTTTTTGTTGAAAAAGAAAAAAAGTGTTGTAGTGTAGAAGTTGGTTAACTTCGTAGTTCGTGCCCGATGGTTATATTACACTCTTATTTGTATCATGTGTCAAGTGAGCAAGTATAGAAAAGTCGGCTCAGTCAGGAGGATCTGAACAAAATCTGCCTGCTATGCTCTCTCAGCCACTCTTCTTCCCTTTTCTATGTGCACTTCCATTACATAAAGGTACATCATCATAATATGCTGCCCGATCTTCTTCTGTACACAAGTACAGATGCATTGCCCATCCGATGCATAATACGTACACACAGGCTTACTTGATCCACATACATACAGAAAATACACACAGAAGAGCCATTCCGCATTTATTACACAAGTTGTTATGTTACTTGTGTGTGTATGTAGTGAGAGATTTGTTGTAGTGAGTGAGTGAGAGTGAGAGTGAGACAGAAGAGTAAAGTAAAGAGATGTACTTCCATAACTTCCATCATCTCCATCCACAAACAAACGCTAAACGCCTAGCTCTCCTACTCTACACATAAAAACATTAGATCAAAAAACATGCCCACATCACATCCCAGTCCGCGAAGGAAGAATCTCTCGTCAACCTCTGTACACAATTCTTTTCTAGGTGCATTCTATTGTATTGCATAATAATGCTACATTTTCTCCTTCTTGCCTTTGCCTACCATCAGATACCACAACAACAAAACCAACCTCCCGTTCATAGAGATAGAGACCTGAGCCGCAGCCATTCACAGTCGGCGGTGACTATTTCCAGCATCTCTATAAAGTCTCCATTACTCTCTATCTACTGGATTCCAGATATACACATTTTTACTACCATTGAGAATTAAGATTCATGCTTTTTAATGAATAGTGTGCAAAAGTGCATAGTAATTTTTGTAATGGATATAATATTCATTTGGATTTTTAAGTTTGTAACGGATGATGTATAGAATTTTCATACACATAGTATACATGGGCAGTAAACAAAAAGAAGTAAAGAAAAAAGGAAAAGGGAAAAAGTTAAAAAAGCAGTAAAGTTTAAAACATTTAGAATGCAGGATAGTGTCCTATCCTAAATGGTGGAGCATGCAATACTTCTTTTGGTACTATTGGTACTTTTGATACATAAATATGTTCAAAAAAATCTGATATGAGTGTGACAAAAAACTGAAAATACATGTGTGCCTATGCAAAAATGTAATTATATAGTAATGGAAAGGAATTATGGAAATGTTCGAAGAGGATGCGGCGGGAGGGCAGTAGAAGATCCTCGCACATTCTTAGTCGATGCAATCTTAATGTGTCGTTTGGAATTATTTTTGTTGTGTGGTGCGAATTGTGCGGATAGGAATAGACACTTGATGCTTAAGATGATAGTGAAATGAAGAAGATGTGTAAAGAAGAAGGCTAAACTAGAAAGTGATTAAAGTAGAGAAGAGACGGGTGGCAGGGAAGAGTGGAAAATGCCAGGTCAAGTCAGGCTGAGAGATAGAAGCGACCAGAGGAAAGCAGATGACGGGAACGCCTCCGAATTCATTGACTCTCCTTTTCGTCAAGGAAAAAACTTGCTCAAGATCGAAGGGAAGTCTAAATCCACCCAGCAAATCCACTCCAACCC
Organism: Tomocerus nigrus; assembly: GCA_019776505.1. NCBI lineage: Eukaryota > Metazoa > Arthropoda > Collembola > Entomobryomorpha > Tomoceridae > Tomocerus > Tomocerus nigrus. Next base: position 18,484 of record JABASI010000615.1, on the reverse strand, counting down.
AATCCAAATATATTCGATCTATTATTAAAAAACATGCTTTGTTCTTTCCACTCTTCACCAACAAAGACTCTAACTCTCTGCCTGGACATGCACACCCAAAGCTCAGTACTTTCGCAATAATAATCATATCGTACTACCTGTGTGGACTATAACGAACGTCTGTTACGGAATAGCAACAAAGATGCATATCTAAATTGCACGCAAGAAATAAATAATAATAATATCTGAAGAACTGCATTGTTCACTACAGACAGACAGACAGATACAAACTTTATGCACAATGTGATTCTATTATAACTACGTACGCGTCTTGTGATATTACTGAACTAATAATACCACATTCTTTGTTAGATTGTCTAATTTATTCAGTACCTACAGCATAGCAGCCTCTTCTTCTCAACTATCTACGAGACACAGCCAATTATATCCATTTGTTTCACCTGCACCAATTCCCTTCCATCTTCACTCCATACAAAAATGTAAACTTGCACAATTCCGATACTTCTATTCAACCAAACATGTCTGGCCTCAATATAATTGTCAATAAATAAAAGATAAAATGGTTTTAGGGCACTTGTGCATATCACTAAGCACATATAGTATTATGTCTTCAGAATAATTTGCAAACAAATCTCACCTCACACACAGCACATATACGAATAGACATTATACAACAAATATCCTATAAAGTATGCATACATATTTTTTGTCCCGCATTTTCAAACGGTGTGTTAAATGTTATACCGTACGCTATCTCCTAGCTCCACAAAAAGAAAATGAAACGCCTTCACATAATGTCACATTAAAAACACAGTTATTTTTAGGTTTGCAAATTAATTGTAAATAGACATTAAGCTTGATGCATTAAATTAATAAATGCAGAGAGTACAGGTTTCAAAATCCTTATTCCGAATTCTGACTGGTTAATGAATTATAAAAATATTGATAAGAATTTGAGTGTGGACAAGAGATCATTATTTAAGTAGAAAAGTCTCCTCCCTTATAACTTCAAGGCAGAAACGACGCGATTATTTTATTTTTATGCAATGCTGTTTATACACAACACATAGGTACAAAGTACAAAGTTAGTTTCACAGTTACAGTACTAACAATGCACATACAATTAAGTCTGTACAAGTACAACTATAAGGAAGTTGCAAGAGTAACAATAAGGTGTCTTCTCCATTCCACTCTACATAAAGACTACTTACCTATACTCATCAAAGAACAACTGAACTCTGAACTATACTTACGTTCATCATAGGAAGGACCCCTTAAATTAATTTCTTTATCTAAAATCTAACTAAACGCAATTTGGTCAACTAATTCAGATATCAGCCCCCCATTTCTTAGATAACTAACAAACATATCAAATGAGTTTGGGTAGGCACATTAACAAAACGCTGACCATAGCACTAACATATTTAACACAGGAGAATTTCTTTACTCGAAAGTAATCAACGATGAGGTTTCTGAATATTCTACCCAAGCCACAGCCAAAGAGTCTAAAACATTTTTGTGTTCCACAGCAAACTACAAATAAATATTCTAAATCAATATACATTTCTTACACTACATAAACATAATTATTATAATATAACTTTGTGTACATATTATTAGAAATAATTATTAAAGATCTGCCATGTAATAACACTTATATTTTCTGCACTACACCTGGGCTAACAAAATTAACAACTAAATAGCAACCATTGAAGTAATTATAATATAATTATTAATGTTCGGACCTAATTAATATTATTATCACTATTATAAACTACTTGCTATTGCTGTCCAAAATCTAAATGCTCCGGGAAATGAACCAATATTTCCATTCTACATCGGCGTACTACACTGAATACAAAATTGCGGTTTAACTATCCTACGAATTATAGAATTACAGATCACCAATCACTATTAACATATACTACCTTGCTCCGTTGAAAGCTACAAACAAAACTGACCATTAAACATTTAAATCATTTATTAATTCTGCGTTGGCAGGAATTTCATTACAGTACACGCACTTTAGCTCGCATCGGGATTTACAAAATCTTTCAAACAAAATTATTTTTGGTTCACCGGTGAGCTTTTTATCATAAACATGAGGACATTTCGTTTACTATCATTTTTAGCTCGCAACTAGAAAATCTACAAAAACGGACCAGATAATAATCATTTTACATTTACCTTCACTACGTATTTAATATGGATTCTAGTCCCTCTACTATTACAAATCATGATTACAGAACACTGTTAAAATTATAAATGGATCAACATTACTTCATAATCATCAGGAACAATTCATAGTAATTCATATACCCACTAAAACAAATCTAACAATTAATTATTGCTTTCGCGAACATCCTCTTTCTTGTGACTAATGTATTAGATTAACTTTCTAGTATTCAGGATTTTCTCACTAGTGGTATTCAATATCTTAATTTCATAACAAAAAAATCTACTCAACTCACAATATTCCAAGTTCAAAGGCAACTTTATGTATTAAGATTAAGCATCAATATCAATTACTACACACAGTACAGCACATAGAATGACGTTAAAAATGTATAAATTCTACATAATAATATTATGATGGTCTATTCTATGGTTTAAGTATAAATGTCCAACAGTTACCGTTCAATTTCAGTGACTGACTGAAATAAATGTTTCGGGAGAGGAAGATACTTATAATTTGGTGTAATCTGTAATACACAAGACTCACTCACAAGCGTACACGTAAACTACTACAGAAAATGAAGAATCATTCCTAGAATTTAATTATCAAACGAATCCTAATAAATAAAACTTGAAAACGAATTTACTAACTATATGCTCACTACTTCATTGTCAATGTCAATTATGAAATTAATCGCTACAATATTGCAATTAGAACCTGGTTTCTTTACCTAGACGTATTTTCTAAAAACATTTAAATTTTTAAGGAGCACTAGTGTAATTACGTAAATTTAGTTCAGTAATCAATCTAATCAATGTCAGTTAATTACAAGTAGTCTTTTCATTATGATTTCGCCATTAGTTGGTAGTTGTTTATAAGTGTTATCGTACCACAAACAAAATATAAAGATTCAACTATGTATCTAAGTTTCTTGGAGGCTTCGAGATACGATCATTCCACTTTCTACTTACATTCATTTTCTTTTCGTAGTTATTATTAGTCATTTTTGTCATTTAAAACGTATAAATAAAAGGCATATCGTAGTGAGTGTAGGATTGCTTGCAGGTTTAATTTGTGCATGCTGTTTTGATCTGAAAATCTGATGACTGAACGAGTGAGATTGCAAGTTGTAATAGTTGTGTCGTTGCAAAACGTAAATCAATTGATGATTTGATGATGATGAATTGATTCGGATCAAGTGATGATAACTAATTCAAACGTTTGCGATTAACACTAAAATGTTCAAACCTGTGATTTCTAAGCTCTGGGAAAGTTTTAAACCTTTCATTGCAATATTCGCAAATGTGACGTCGACTTATTTTGTGTTCCCGAAGCATGTGACGATTCAAAAGACTAGATCCGCGCACGGAGTAAGGGCAAAGATTGCATTTGTGAATTTTGTCGGGTTTCCGCTGTCCAATTCCATGCACAACCATATGGCCTTTATAAATTATATCCAGCATTTAGATTAGGAATTTCATCATGGATTAAGATAACTGTAAGAGGGTAAAAGTAGTTCAGCATGTAATAAAACTTACGTTTTAGATGGCCGGAATATCTAAAACAACATTAAAAATGACAAAATTAAAACTTGATTGGTTTCACTCTTTAGAAGTTAGGAATTATTTTGCTAAAAATAATTTGTTACCTAGTGGTGTATTGGCATCGTCCACAATTGTGGACTTTTCCTAATTCACGTTCCCCGAATCCATGGACAATCATATGACCTAGAAATAGATAATCCAATCAGAAAATACTTTTTAAAGACATGGCATTACTAACTAATGAATAAGACAATAAATATTATGAGAACAAGACATTAACTTACGTTTCAGGTGACCTGGGTACCTATGAAAAATATATACGGTCATTATTATTGAAAATTTAATCTTTTGAAACTTTTTAAGAGCAAATGTTAACATTTTCTTACCGGGTGGAGTAAGGACAAAGGTCACAGTTATGAGTTTTATGAGTTTTAATTGGTTTCCGTTCTCCAATTCCGTGTACAATCAGATGCCTCTTCAAATGTCCACTGTAGTACAAGAAATATTATTCCAGATTTAATCATTTTAATTAATTATTACCATTTAGTTAATTTACTGAGTGTAAGTATATTCTATAGCTGGCCGCTATTCTATGTAACCTCTGAATCTGTACCGTAAAGGCACATTTCTATTTTCAAAATCAATTATTTGAATTTATATTGAATATTAAATGCACTTTTAAATAATTAATTGCGTATTACACACTTGTACGATAGATCGTCATTAAATTGCGAACATATTTTAAAGTATTGCTTCTATATTGAGAATGTGCCAAATGGGCACATAATTTAGATTTTGGAATATAAATTCTAGTAGGTAGTCCTTAAGGTGTAATTAGAAGAAAATTACCTGTTTCGTGTTGAATAAGGACACAAATCACAGGTGAACAACTTGTTCCTGAAATAATAGTCACGTAAATTATATTCATTTCATGTTTCAAAAATTGTGTATCTTGTTGTACTAATGTTAAAATGACTTCGAAGAGTAGATTTATAATTAGCAATATAAAATGAGGAATTGACGAGGAATTCAACTTACGATGCAGGGGTACCCCCATTAGGCGGTGCATTATTATTGGGAGTTTCGGGTTTAGCAGGACTTCTTTCTACCATTTGAACGGCAAATTGACCGTCGGAATTAATACCCACAATCCCCCCACTTTGTGTATGATGGCCATGATGAAGATGCAAGTGCTGGTGACCAAGGCCAGGGTGCACTTGATTATTAGACGGATCTCCGATCAGTGGAAACGGATTTACTCGAATCATTTCTGAATCCGAAGAATTAGGGAAATACCTAACATCAAAAGCCGTTGTTGCGCTTTGGATGAACAAAACCTCATTAAATAGCTAAACAACGGGGAACGGGAAATACCGCTCAGATGAACCGAACTTAATGTCACTTGCGGTTAATACGCCAAAAACACCAATTAGAAAATGTCACTGTCCATAAGTGCCTTTAATAGGTACACTTAAGTTGTATACCTAAACAAGGGTCTATATTATGCTCGTCTCTGGATAAAAACACAAAATCGGGTTCACTTAATGTCAACTTCCAAAAACTGACGAAGAATGCTTCGTATGACGATGTATCAATCATAAATCGGATTTTGAATTTGGGAAGGAATCAAAGATTGTGAAATAAATGTCCTGTACGTAGTAATGGTAATGGCAATGCGACTGAAAAAGTGCAATTTAAAATTCTTAATATATTATCTTCACATTTCGTTCCGCTGCATCTTTAATTTTCGTTCATAATATTTATAAAGCTTGATTCGTTAATAAATTTTTGATTTGCTTTACACACGTCTTGACATTTGTGGATCGATGAACTATAATAAAAAAAACAAGGCCCAAATGAAAACTTTTGTCAGTTTGTCAAAAAAAATAACTATAATAAATAATTTAATTTGCACAAAAATTCCTAACACCTAAACGCAGGCAGCAAGAAAAAAGTATAGGAAATTCACGAATAGTGCAAAATTGCTAACGAAATTACCTGATTTAAACGTTCAGTTCCGTTACTTAATCTTTCCTTATTTCTACTGACACAGAATTTTAAATTGTCAATGTTTTGCGGTTAAGAAAATCTCACTTTTTATGATTTTGGTTTTACTTAACTGGCATAATTCCTTTTTGACATCTAGCAAACATATAGCTACACATTCACGAGCCAGTCGTCCGACTGAATATAAAATTCGCTATTGCAAAAATTGCCATAAACAAAAATTGCAGTTTCTGTTTCTTTAATCATTCGAAATTATATTTTGTGTTGTAATAGTGCAAATCGCGGATTGATTGTTGATATTTTGATGGACACACGGAGTGTAGTAGTGTGTAAAGAATAAAGATAGCTATACAGACACTTACAATAGAAGCAAGTAACTTAGTGTAGTACATGCATACACATAGATTCATTCAATCACTCAACGCAAATGCAAAAGCATAGGTCTCTGTCTATAGCACGCACGATGATAGAATCAAACTTTATTCCCTTTATTCACAACAAAACGAATAGATTGAGTTCCTCTCCACGCTTACACACTTACGACGACTTTATACTTTGCACTAGCATAGAGCCGACAGATACTCCACACCAGTGTCCACAAACAACAGCACAAAAATAGCGATGGGCACGGCACAGAAAAAACCTGACGGCCCAATTAGACCCATCCTCGACATTTTCTGATCCTGGATCCCACTGCCCCTTATTGGGAGGAAGGTCTATACGCAATTCTGTATCCTGCTAACCTGAATTTTAGAATATAAATATCGAAAATAATTTAATTGTAGATACCAATACAGGCATAATATAATATATTTAGTATAATTTTGGCAATAATAATATGTGTATTCCACGAAGAAAAAATGCACAACAAAGATAGAAGGCTATTTTCCTAATAATTATTTAATCTAATCATCGAATCATCCAAATGAATGCAGATGCAGAATATAAGGTCATATTTTTTAAGTCTCAGAAGTTTAGAAGGAACATTAAATAGCTTTATTGAGAGACACTTTTGGATTGGAGAATGAAAATGATGACGAATTTACATCAATAAAATATGGTCATTTCACAAAAAAAGGAGTCAATTCTATAGCTAGTATAAAAGTTGAATTACATTCAATACAGTCAAAATCTTAAATTGTATGGAAAATTACAATAATTATTATTAATGCTTATTGTTATAAAATATATTTAACGTGGGACAAATAAATTAATATTATTATTACGTGTGTGCGTAGTATAGCAGTGTATATAATATATCTGTAGGTATTTTAAACGAGATATGTATTTGAGGGCATTATAAGACTGGAGTCACTCCACCAAGCTCCAGCTCCTCCAGCTCCACGGTCCATGTCAATTCGACGAATGAATGTCAACGACAGTAATTTCGACGTCTCAATTTCAACGAACATATTTTCATCGATGAGTTTACATTGTCGTTGTCGATGACTTTTTAGGTATGTCGTTTCGTTTTGTTCGTTTTGACTTCGATGAGTTTCATTGTCGATGAATTTACTTTTCGTTGAATTTGAGTCGTTGAAATTATTGTCGTTGAGATTCATTCGCTGAATTGACGAATTAGCGAGACTGGAGAATGATGATGATTTACTTACTTACAATGAGCCTGACAGAGACAGACAAGTGGACATGATTAACCTAAAGAACACAAGAAAGAGAAAGAGAGCAGGTTGCTGTCTGGTTGTCTTATACTAAATAGGAATACCTATAATATATTTCAACAAATACATTTTTAGTTAGTTTTTCTTTTTAGTTAGTAAATTAGTTCTGACATCCAGGCTCCCCAACCGATTGTCTGGGGATTTCATATTTTTTGTAGATGAATTCTGATTAGAGGTACGAAGATCTGAAGGTACGGAAGCAGGCGAGTCCTTTGCATTCTTTAAGTCCTTTTTTATAACTTCCGAAAATTGATTATCAACAGGAGGAATGTTTTGCTCATTTTCTGGACCGGAAGTTCTGAGTATATTCGGTGGTTGCTGGCTGTAGCCTACTTGCGGAGTGGTACTGGCACTAGGGGCACTGTAGAGAGGTTGATTGTTGTAATAATTGTGATGATTAGGAATATTAGGATTGTATTGTCCAGGTCCAGTAGGATAAAGTGGCTGTTGTTGCTGATTTGAAAAGGGTCCATAATGAGGATACTGAGATAGAGGCTGATAAGATGGCTGAGCATAGTTAGGTCCCCAGTAGTAATTGCTCCATGGAAAACTCTGGCTTCCAACCCCAACCCATCCTGGCTGCAGAACGTTCGAAGACGGTGACATTCTGTGCTGACCTATATCAGCCGGTAAAATATCGGCAGATTGCAATAATTGTTTTTGAAACTGATTTGCAAGAGATAACCATGCACATGTAAATTGAAATCACTTCATGAAAAAAGGGATACAAGTGAAACAGATTTTTTACCATTGTTATAAAACGCCCATGGCTGCAACTGTTGATGCTGATACTGGCCATTAAAGAGAGGATAGCCTGAAGTTTGACTGTGACAATTTCTACAATAAATATGAACTATAGCGATCCAAACTCCTACAGCAATGTTCCGAAATTGCATTTTGGCTAATTCACCAATTATGATTTTAAAAAATCCCCTCCGTCCGTGTAATGGCAATGAGCTGTAAGAGGCGGGTCGCGGGTAGTTACTACTTCTCCTTGTTCAGAATAATAATGAAGTGGCTATTTCACTGCAAACTAAAGTTTTATGTCGACGGCATGATTTTCTGTTAGCTTGGGTCCAAATCTCATACTCATTCATATTACACCTTACGCCTTTCTATGTTTATTTTCCTATTTATATTGTTCATCGGTGGATGTTGTTATACTTCGTACGATAAACACATAAGCTCACACAAAAGTAAATCCGCGTTTTCTTGGAAATGTTTTAACACCTGTATATTCTATACAAAGAAACAATAATCATAGCATAACATCACAGCAAGTACACGGCGGTTTCTGGAAGTAGGGCCTACCTACCTATACCTTCATGACTTTGTGTTGTGTAGAAAAATAAAAGCCAGTTTTTTGCTTCGGGGCTAGTGTGCACTGTGCAGAGTGGCAATTCTATTATATTCGTGTTACTATTTAATAATTATTTTAAAAGCATTGTCTATTGGTAATTTGGTATTGATGTTACACATAGATAGTAGGAAAATTTTTCCTACTAGGTATCTATGATGTTACACTACAGACTATACATGCATGCAGCAGACTGTCCACTCATAGCGCCTATAGTTATTTCATTTAGTAGTTTTCATTTATTTCCAATGTATGCACTATTATATTGTAATATTCGGCAGTTTTGATGCAGTCCACAATGAGAGTACGTCAATACAACACAATATTCATCAAGCACTACCATCACCGGATTTTCCACATGCCATATATACAACTCATGCTTGAGAATATCTTATTAAAATATCGAGTATTCTTCAAAGGTTATTTATTGAAGCCCAATTCAAACTGACAATTACAGCTATCGATAACATTACATTTTAAAACGCCACATTTTTAAGTAATTCGATATGGCGGCCATTGCAGTATCATAAACTGACGGGAGATTTTACGCCGAAGCTTACTTGCTCTTGGCATTTGAAGTACTTTTGTTTCTACTTGAAACTCTCCTTTTCAACTTATTATCGTCTTCCACAGGACTCTTGGATTTCGCAGCCACCGACAGGGATCGACTCTTTGTTTTCTTCTCGTCGGGCCATCGGCTATCCTCCCCACCGTCAGTTCTCGGAGGCATTCTCTCGTTGATAGCATCCAAACCTCTTGCTTCTTCAAAGGACATAACTTTGTGGAGGGAAACCCTTTGCAGAGCTGCCAACAAATAATTAGAAATTAGAATTTAGAACGACACAACGCATAAAACTAATTGGTAAGTTGACCCTTTCAATGTTTACCATTGACAATGGAGGCCCTTCCTTCAGACATGGCTCCCAAAGGTAAGTTGCCCGTTGGGGTAAGTCCTTTTAGTTGCAAGCAATTTTCATTCTCTTCTCGAAGGACGGAGAATGTCTTGGACATTTTGCCAACGATTCGGACCTTGGATCGAATTGACTCCATTCTTTCGTCAGAAACAAGATTCTTGTCCTCAGCTTTGTCCTCCCCCTCCCCAGCTGCGATCTCTTCATCCGTTGCAATATTGAGGACATGGACCAACATGGCCGTGACTTTTTCCCCGATGAAGGGCAAAGACCAAGTGAAGACATCCATAAAATTAGGTAGCCAGAAAGGATGGGGCGAGGACTGAAATTGGCGGAAATTAATCAAATTGTTTTCATATTTTAGGAGGGCGCCGCGATTATTGTAAGAGTCGAGATAGTTCGGCGCAGAGAAAACGGTAATCAAGGCTGGAAATCCGGTCGCTGGATTTCTGCGATACATTCGGTAGCCAGAATCCTGGGCTTCATGCGCTCGAACGATTGACAACAAATTATTGTTCTGAATAAAATCTCGGCAGGCTTCGTACGTGTAAAAATAAGCGCACCCTCGGGCAGTATTGTGAGTGAAATGCTCTGAGGTATTCTTTTCATTCCCGAAATCTGCTATGGGGTCTGACCAAAGGAGGTCGCACATGGGCCCATATGCAGGCGGCTCTCTGAATCGCTCTATTTTCCGAATATCGTCCAAATTCTGAATTTCTGGAGAGAGTCCCCCGTGGATACACAAGAACTGCTTGCTGATGAGTCCTGCTAAAGGAAGAGCGTCGAATGATTCCATGCAAGCGTCGTAAATCTGGTACGAGTATTTGATCTTACATTCTTGCTTGAACGTAAAGTATTCGGTGAGATGTCGGCATTCGTGATTTCCACGCAGGAGCCAAAAGGAGTCTGGGTAGTACAGTTTCAATGCCCACAGGTACAAAACGCACTCGATGCTGAAGTAGCCTCTGTCCACATAATCCCCGAGGAAAATGTACTGGTTGTACGCTGGGTCCCCGCCAACTTCGAAAAGTTTCAGAAGATCGTAGAACTGGCCGTGGATGTCCCCAACGACGGTCATCGCTCCGTCCATTTCCACCATGGTCCCTTCGTTACGGAACAAGTTCGTCGCGTCTTGGATGATTTTCATAGCAGCGTAATCGTCAAGTCTTCCCTCTTGAACAAAATGCATTTTGATTCTGTCCACATCGGGAATTCCACTCGAATCAAAGACGTCGTTTATTCCCAGTCTTTCCTTTCGAGGAACCGGAACACTCTTGATAACTCGCTCTGTCGTCGATGTCTTCTTTGGTTTCTTAGAAGCCATTCTGCTTAATTCTCCAAGTTGATCAGAATTACCCCGATAACAGCAACGACAGTGTCTACAGTACAAATAGTACAATCACTACTTGAGCCCATGCAAGGAAAGTATATTGGAGGGATAAAATAGTAATGTGTCAAGTTGTTGTCATTTTAATGCCAATATTTTTAATAAGCATCATAGTAACTGGTTAGTTACGGAACGGAGCAACGCTCTCCTCCGAATTTTAAAATTCGACCTGCCGCACTGTAGATTTTCAGATTTACATTTGAACACTATTGAACATTTTATTACTACTTATTGCGGCGGCGGACGAAAACACCGACTCCTAACTCTAGAAAAAAGAATCATTATTATTCGAAGCGAATTTTCGAAACATCGTAACTATAGATCGTATCGTAAGTCGGGATTTTTGGCCCCATTTACGATTAATCGGTATTTTCAAAGCATCTTATCGTAATATTTCTCTTACGATCGATCGTAAATTTAAGACACCCCCTGACCCTGTCGTAACTTTACGATTTCATGTCATCAATGACAAACTATTAGTAAATTGTCAGTAGCAACGTGGTCATATTAGCCCATACCAAGACAAGCTATTTAGATTTTGTCACACGCAAACGGACTGACGTCCTCTTTTTGTAAAGGTAACTGTCATGCCAACGCGATCTGCAGATTATGACATAGGTAGGTGCTTTTAATGGATTCTTTTAAAGTCGCAGAATGGCATTTAATTATTTGTTAGACGGATGAAAATGCAATGGGTATATTTACACGATTTCTTATTTAACTTAAAACGTGATTTCAATTTCACACAATCTGGAGCAATGTGCTCCGACTGTCAGAAAAATAACTTTTGTGGAATTCGACATTGGAATTTCATTTTATTAGAGACCTCAGGGTGAGTGATACGATACAAGATAAAATACAGGTAATATAAAAAATAATTAAAAAATGCAATCTTATTACTCAGGAGTATAGTGTAAAATGGTACTAGTGAGAATGGGCATGTTCTGTTACGTATTTTGCATATGGCTAAAGAATAATAATAAAGGAGTATAGGATATGTGCGAGGACGAACGAGGAGCATATTGCATAAGGTGGCTTCATTTCCTTGACTGTCATGTCATCATCGGCGGAGGAGAGAAATTGAGAATTTTTATCTTATCTAAACTGAAGTGAACGTGAAAGTTGAAAGCACACACTAGCATACATATTGAGAAAATGAAGTGAAAGTTTGTCTAAAGAAAGGAAACACTAGGACAAGGACACACTCACACGTATCATCATATCATATCTTAGCGTGAGTCTATGGCGAGCTACCTCTCCTCATAGCCGTCATACCTCTCCTCTTATCATAGTTCGGTGCAAGATAGTCAGCAGAATATAAAGATAGACGCAGGAATCTAAAGTACTTGATCAAATTCTCTGGAGACTCACAACACACATCCAGAGAGTTGCATGAATTTTCCTTTCGTCCGAGCCAAATGGGCCATCCAAACCCAATCTCCATCCTCCCATCCGATGCCCGTCTGTCCCTACTGACTTACCTCTATCTACCCATTCTACCCACATTACCTAACTTCATCCTCTTTTCACCCTGAAAAAAGGTCTTTTTAAGGTTATGGTAATTTCGTCTAGCTGCCTCTGTGTTTTCCCATTCGACCAATGCAATGGATGAACATTGTGTCAGGTTGATTGATGGACAGATAAACTATCCATGGAGCTCACAGCAGTCCAACCCTCCAACATTTTCAAAATTTTCAACTGAAAGGCAGAAAAACGTGTCGCGCCTTTTTGTGTGACTCAAATAAAAGGCGCAAAAGGCCTATTGGCATCAAAAACATCTGACAGCGTTTCAGATGAAAATTTAGAATAATGTTGGAGGGTTGTGAGGCTCGTGGATACTTTGTCTGTCCATGTCAATCAACTAGAGACATTTTCATCCATTGATCCAGTTATTTGTTATCTGGTGGAGTGGAAAAATATACGAAACTGGACCAACTGCAACCAACCTTAATGTCAAAATAACTTATTATCAAGATTAACATAAGTTATCTACAATTTTTACAATTTTTCTGCAGCTTTTAATTGTGAATCAATAATATGATAAAAATGTGTGAATAACACGCATTCTGGAAAACCACAAAGCATATGAATTATTTTTAATTAATGGATAATAGGTGCTTAAAATGAATTATCCTCGGCTCTGCTGTTAAACTTACGATCCAGAAAAAAAACTGCAGTATCATATTGCTGCTGCTCATATTTGTTGAACATAGAACTGACACGACTTTATTTTTAGTATTTACTTAGTTGACGTGTCAGTTTCTACAAATATATTGTAACTGCCAAATCAATTTTTTTCGATTTTCAAGGAATATAGATGCAATTATTTGTAATTCTCTTGGGGAATTGAGTGGGAAAACACACGCAGCAGCAAGGTTTTGAAAAGTATTGAATGATGTTGATATTGAATGTCGACCTTATTGGTTTTTAATTTTTTTTTTCATAGCTGAACTCTTATAAATAGTTTTTAAAAAGATATCAATATGTATAACTTTGTCGACACTTCCTTGGGTACAGTGCGATTTTTGGTAGCATTGGTTTAGTAAGACCTTTTAAAAGCAGAAAAAGATCTTTGCGAAAGACCAATTTACTTGAAAGTCTATGATGGCCGTGTCATGATGACATACGTTAGTAGCATAGAGCAAGGAGACATAGACAACACAAGCTGCAACTATTCGGTTACATATGTGATTTTACATGAGAAAATCTCTCAAGGGGTATCACAAAGTGGTCACTCTAGGTCGCACACTGTATGAATAGAGTTATATTAGCATAAGTGCAAAATATAAATCTTCAGAATGTAGCACAGCCTTATAGCTTTAAATTAGCAAATAACCCAGATCCATTTTTTGCAAAAATATAATATTTTCTTCCTTGTTCCTGAACCGTAAATATTATAGTTAGAAAATCAGTTAAAATTCCAAAATTGCATTTTTACACAAATAAAGGTGTGAGCTTTGTGAATCTCGGTTATGTTAAAACTCTTGTCTAGCTCGTCGCACTTTTACTTATAGTCTCGGCATTCTTTGCAGATTTCACTCTTAGATCCTCCTGTGCGTGTCTTGTTCAATTTTTGTCGTCAGCACCATTCACCTTCGCCAAGATTGTCATATATCTCACTCACCTTAAAATATTATCATGCATGTCCTCCACATCGTGTCATGTTCAATACTTTTCACTTTTTCTCTACATAAAAACTTAGAGCAAGTGCGCATACATTACAGAAAACTGTCTACACTTTCCTTGTACCTACACGTAATGCCTAGCATCCAAAATTCATACACTAGTATCATTTGAAAAAAAAAGTGTAGCTACGTCTGCATTTTGTAACGCAATTTTCAAAATAACTGCAAAACTTTTATTGGGAATTAGATATTTTTGCTAAATAGACAACACCAGTCTGCTCCCATTCCCAAAAATATCTGTAGAAACTATTGAATATTTGTATTTCGGAATATATAAACGTTTTTAAAGTGAATTAACTTTCTAAATTATGTTATTGTAATCTTCCAATTGTGAATTTATTGTAACCATCAAATAATATGCATCCAAGATTTAGTAGGTCTATAACTTCCTCAAAACTGCGTTTTGTAATGCCTTACATCTTTGGAATCTTCACATGTATAAAGTTGCTACTATACATCATTACAAATTACAAATGCGAAGTTTAAAAGATGACGACAGTTAAATGATAATGTAGGTAAAAATTATGTGCTAGATATAGTAATAATTTCAGAAATGGAAGGATGTATGAACGTATAATGTAATGCAGTACAATCGGACTATTGGTGGGTACTAAGAGAAACGACTTGTTCTTTAGCAAGAAAATGTCGGAATATAGCAGGGGAATATAGAACTTTTCAAAGCATTCAACTCGATAATAATAAAATGAAATGTTAATTTACTAATTTCAAATTGTGTTCTATTAATTTTCCAATTATGAATTGATTGTCACAATGAAATAATAATGTACACTCTCCTCTAAGTACTTTGACAGGCTATTGTCATATTATTATAGTGCATCTTAATATGCGTAAAGTTGCTAACATTGCTTTAAAAAATCAGAGAATTAAATGACAGTGTACCGGGAACAGAGGTATGTAAAAAAATTGATGTACTGCAGTGGGTACTAAACGAAACGAGTTGTTATTTATTTACCGAGGAAAACGTAATATGGAACTTTCTAAAGCATTTCGGAAGGATAATAATCATAATGACATTAATTATTTATTACTTTGAAATTATGTTCCATTAATTTTCCAATTATGAATTGATTGTCACCAAGATTTAATAAGATTTGTCCTACAATGAATAGATACCACTGGAGTCAACACATCTTTTGTGTAAAATTAATTAGTAGTGTACTAGCAATTATTGTTATCAAATGCAAAGGTTTAAAAAACTAAAGAATTAAATGAAAGTGTGTCGAGAACAGGTAAGTACATACGCTAGATGTAATAATAATATTTTTGCAGAAATGATAGTAGGAAAGTAATGCAGTGCAGTGTAGGCTGTGGCTGTGGTGGCTACTAAACGAAACGAGTTGTTATTTACGGAGAAATGGGAATGATTCCAGTTCAGATGTTCCATAGGTTTCTTTTGTGGAGAAATGTATAAGATGTGAGATGATGAGTTGAGCTGCTGCCTCAGTTTCTTTTCTACATGGCAAAGCGGCTATTCCACAGATGCCTCTTTCCATTGTGTAAGTGGAGGTTCTTTGAAGGCAGATTCGTTTGTAGTGGACCATTTGATGAGTCGTCATTGGATTCTTGTTCTTTGTGTCCTTTCTCTCTCTCTTCTCTGCAATAATAGGCGTTCAAGGTATATAAGTTATCTACTATTCACCCGGCATTCCCATCTTCATTCCTAACTACATTACATTACATTACCCACACACATACATATATAGAGACTATTAATGAATTCTATATGAAAATACTGAGCACAAACCACGTGAGCTTAACTGCTCAGCCCACTACTACTACTACCCAGTCAAACATTACCAAATCAAGCGAATTTACTAGAAATAGTTCACATATAGAGCAGATAACAGGGCCGGTCCGAGGTATTTTGCGCACCGGGCACCAAGTATCCAAAAAATAAAATTTATGGTAAAACTTTGGGAAAATGTTGTTCTCCAAGAAATTATTCAAATGATTTATTCATAGAAGCCATAATATTTCCAATTATGATCTATTTTTAAATGCCAAACTTCGCGCTTTTATTTAAGGGAAGCACAGGAAAAATACTCTGTATAGGAAACTATTTTTATATTTAATGCAAAAATTCTAAAATAGTTTTTTTACTGGTAAAATAATTTTCTTACTGGTTTATTTGTAAAATATTGACACAAAAGGACGGGAAATTCAAAAATAGACGCAAATCGAGCTAAAATTGCATTTCTTGGGCGGAATTGAAGTGTCTGCACTCTGAACCTTGTAACAATGAACGACGATACCAGTAGCTCCTTTGTATTGTAAATGCACTTAACGGTGTGTGCATAAAATTGACACAAAAAGAGAGGAAATCCAATAGAAGACCAAAATCCCCCCAAAATTTCGTTTCTTGGGCGGAATTTAAGTCTCCGTACCTGATAACAATGACCCACCAGTCGGTCCTATGTTAATGTGCTTTATTGTGGTTTGTATAATATTGACACAAAAAGAGGGAAAATACAAAAAGAAATCCCTTGAAAATTACATTTCTAGAGCAAAATTGAAGTTTCCACACCTGATGGCAATGAACCCCACCAGCTATGGTCCTTTGTTAATGTGCACTGTGGTTTGTATAATATTGACTGACACAAAAAGAGGGAAAATACAAAAAATACTTAAATCCCTCAAAAATTGTATTTCTGGGGCTGAATTGAAGTTTTCGCACCTGGTGACAATGAACCTCGATCCGGCGCTGGAGATAAGAAATGTAGTGGATACGTAGATGCGAAAGTTAAGAGGAATGCAATGCGTTTTGCAGAGAAAGAAGTTGTGCGTGTGCAGAAAGAGTCCACGTAGACACAGTAAACTAAAGTGGGGAATATTGGATGAGTTCCTGTGTAAAGATGGAGGAAGGAATAGTATGAGGATGGACAAAGCTTTGAAACTGGATCAAAATCCAAGAACATTACTAGAAGACGACTATGTTAAAAGTAGTTGTCTTGTGTGTGTTCCGTCCATAGAGAACGTATGGTCGTCGTCTGACTGTATAGTTCTTGATCTTAACTTAACAAGATGGAAGTTAACTTGCCCTTTGCTATATCACACACTAAAGGTCCACCATGCACCACGTCAAAGATTCTCACTATCTTTCGACGAAAGTATAGACACACACACAGCAGAGAGACATTGGTGGAGTCTTTTGGGGAAGTTGCTTGCGGACGTTTACGTATGTAGGCGACAAAAGCTTTCGACGTGTTGTAACATAAAAGTTGACGACAAGTCAAGCAACTCAATCGTCTCTCACTTGACTCTTCTTCTTCTTCTCCGAAAACTGAGTCACACTCGTCGGATGATCCAACGTAGAATAGAAAACATGCTATTTACTCCAGTTTCACTGAACTCTTGTGCAACTGCAACTTTCCTTATCCTCCCTCCCTGCTCATCCTCTTATGCATCTAATATTCAGTGCTCCTATGTGCTATCATATCATACTCTCCATTATGTCATCTAATGCAACGCAATGAATTCCAAAATATTATTATCTTCACTCATACTACAAACTACTACATGATACAACCCATTTATAAAGTACAGTCTTCCTTGCTGCTCTACTTAAATATACGTAAAACCTCGATTCTACAAGTAGTCCACCGTTATACGTACATTTACAATTTTACAGTGCAGACAAATATAAAATTATTGTCAATATTGTTACCGAATTACCGAATGCATACAAATTACAGTTTTAAGTATAACATAAATTCCACAATGCGTTTTTACTGAGTTTTGTAAAATGTATTGCATTATACATTGTAGGTGTATTTGTGTAACAAACTATATGCAGTACCTATGACCTTAAACCACCACGACCTTTAACATGGCCACCCCAAAATATTGCATGATCCACAATTTTTTAAAATCTTTGACCGATAATATTTCCTGCATGAAATATTATCGTAATAAATATGTACAATGCTCTAAAAATACAACAAGATAAATACTTTTACACTTTTACTGCAGAAAACGATGCAGATAGTATAAGTCTGTCTTAGGATACGGATTGATAACATTATTAGTGATATAAATAAATATTTCAAGGTGTTATGTTGGAAAAATGCATATAAGATATAGCTAACCTATAGTAAGGATTTAGTGGAGACGAGAATACAAATATGGTACGATATTCCCTAGAGAGAGGGAATATCGGAAGTCCCACGACAGAAAGTATGAAAGAAACCTTCTGGTGCTCAGCGTAGTAACAGTAAGCA
>JABASI010000614.1:0-35067 GCA_019776505.1 Tomocerus nigrus | reverse complement strand
AGTTTAAGGACTCCCTCAAGGATTTTACTTGAAAAACTTTCCGCTTTCCAGTTGGTCTTGTACTATTTGTCATTTTTGAGTTGGACAAATATCATTTCCCAATATATTTCATTGGGAACAAAAAAAGTACGTATACGACTTTACGACTGATACACAAGAGTGGAGCTTTTATTTCTGAGATATATTGTTTATGATTGCATGTGACATTGATCTTGCCAAGTTTGTGTAGCAGCCAACTTGTGTAACAGTATAGTCAGTTGACAGTCGACAAGCCCTGACTTAAAATGTGTCCTCTCAATCCTATATGAATTTCTATTTATTTAAGGATATGTTTGCAAACGCGTTGGGTCTAATTTAAATATCTGCGAATTGAGTAGGCACTGTTCATTGATAGATACCTAGCTAAACCTAGATAAATAGGTACATCGTACTAATCGTACACATACAATTACTGTCGTCTGCCCTTGGTCCGTCAAACAATATGAAATGTGCTTTAAGAGTTGAAGTGATGCGAGATGGCTGATCGAATTATAGTGTCTCAGTTACATTCAGACTCTTTCATTTCTTTTATTACTGATTAGTTATTATATACAGGACAGACATGTACCTATAGCGAATTAGAATTGCATGCATAGAGATTGCGGAGACTATGGAATGCATAGTGTATGCATCCAGATGCGTTTTCATTCCAGAAAATAACTTATCCTGCAAATAAATGGCAAATATTTGTAAATGATTCCAAAAATGCAATACATGAGATATCAATAAAATGTAAATGTATAGAAAGTACGTGAATATTTAAAATACTCTCTTTCGCTCAACTGACCTAGGCACGTAGAAATCGTTTATTGTCACTGACATAGACATTTAGGGTCTGTCGAAACGACGAAGTAATAATATGGTAATAATACATGCAAGCAATTAGGTAGGTATAGGTAAGTATATAGGTACAGGTATGAGGAACGTCTCAAAAATATAAAACAAGGTAGGATTATCCTACCTTGGTATCGGTGATATCCTGTATTATAAACGCCTGATTAGCCAGAAAAGTTATATTAAACAATGAGAAAGGCAAATAATTTGATAGCACCTTTTTCCGATGTGCTATAATGTACGTATAATATAATTACCACCAAAATGTACGCATGTCGCATACAGACCTAATGCAGTGCATGAGATTTATGCGAGTGAGTGCCACTACTCCCACCGATGCAGTAGTATTTAGTGTATCATATCGAAATATTATAAGGTCGTTAGTTTGATTGAAATGTTCAAGGAGGCATGAAATTGCATTTTTCAGTCATTTTTGGCTTGGGTTTTAGTACTCCCCTTTTTCCGGGCCGAGAAGATAATTCATCTCTTGTGAATTTACTTTTGATTGCACCAGTTGTCTCAAATGAAGCTTCTTGTTTTATCCTTCAATCCTTTAATGGATATGGTTGCATTCACAATCTAAGCATAGTACTCGCAGAATAATTAGGTAGGTATATACATTTAAAATCATTATAAAAATTTAATTGCCCATTTTCAGTGAAACATGGCTTATTAATTAATGTAATTGCACATAGGTAGTTTATATAACAAATTATACCAGTCTAAAGAAGGATATGAAGATTTTATGTGCATATGCACGTCTAAATTGACATAATATTATTATTATGAGCTATTTAGGTAGTAGGTAGTTCCCCAGTTATTTTGGCAGTGTNGGATATGAAGATTTTATGTGCATATGCACGTCTAAATTGACATAATATTATTATTATGAGCTATTTAGGTAGTAGGTAGTTCCCCAGTTATTTTGGCAGTGTAAAACTAAATTATTTTTGTTTACTTGCGAGTTGGTTGGTGCAAGAGAGTAGACAGTTAGTTTAGCGAATTAACGTCTTTATTTCTGTCTCTGGTAGTAGTCTGGTATTATTGGATATTGTTCTAAAAGTTATTACTTGAGAATACTACAGATTAGTTTAAACGATTAGTTGACATATTTTAGCACATGCAAGCAGATAGAATTACATTATCGTATACTAATAATAAAGACATGGGGAGCAACGCCAGGTTTAAAAGCATCCGTCTTCTAGTATGAATGTTAGCCCACAGTTTTCTACTTGAGTTGAGAGTGCTGCTGAATCTGAACTGAACGGTGACAGTTGATGTCTGCCAAGGGTAGCTTAAATGAAAGCCCTATCAAAATCGGGACAGCACACAAACATACAATCGCATTCTAATTTAAAATTTGTCTTGCCACCTGCTCTTGAGCTAATATTATTACGATGTCGCAGAAATATACTGCTACGCTTATTTCTGTGTTTGTACTTGTGTGTGAAAAGGGTTACAATTTTCAATATAAAACTGCATAGTGTGCGTATGGATAAATAATATGTTTTTGAAATGATATATTGAAAACGAGACCTAGACAAAGTGTGATGATGGACCGAACGGGTTGGGAGCATATCTATATGAGGAATATTATGGATTAATCTGTATAAAGTATTATTCCCAGATGGATTTAATAAATATGTAGTCACAAAAAGAAATATCGTGATATTTTCAAGTAGGTATGATAGTCTAGAGTCTAGACTCTAGATTGGAGTAGAGTCTAGTATAAATCTGTATTGTTCATATAGCTCATAGCTCATTGGGAAATGGATGATAAATCTTACAATCAACTTTGGATAATTAGCTTAATATGTAAAAGGGTCCATTATTATTATAGTTATTATGTAGGTATATACTATATAGTAGGTAAAATACCTAGTAAAATAGCGAAGTAAATGATATAGAATACAGATGCATGATGCTGTAGCAGGAAAAAATTGTTCGCCCCTGAAACTAGTATTTTTAACCAGTGTGTAAAGAAATGGTTAAACTTACTTAAACGACTATTGCATTGTAAAGTTCTTTTGAAGCGAATCACAAATAATGTTTTTGGCTTTTTCTCGAGAGAAACAACAACTAAGATCCAACATGGAGATTTTTCTTGGCTATAATTAGAAATGGGCAAAGGAACTTTCTTCCACTCACTCTACTAACTTGTTCCATTACTTTCCCCTCTTGCTAACGTCGGTAACAATAAAGAAAACTGGGCTAGAGTCTGATTTGCTCTTGATTTGGCTAAGCTCTAATAAAATTCGTTGTTGTTTACATTGTTTGCATTGGTTAAGAATTATTACGCAGTAATAGTTTGAATTAATCTTTAATGTTGTCCTTAATACAGTCTAAAGTCGTTTTATAACTATATATGTAGCTGATAACTATATACTAGTTTTATAACAGTGTTGTTTTAACTTCCATGCTAAACCTTCTGGACATTATCATACAAGAGTAATTAGACGTAGCATTATCAAAAATAAGATCATGAAAAAGGGCATGTCATTGAAAGAACTTAAAAAATCTGTAATAGTATTTAAGATAAGATAAGGTTAGATTAGATTACTCCGCCGGCATGCATACATCTACTTGCTGTATGTGTATTTTATATTAATGCATGTGCAGTGAAAGATAAGAGAAATATTCGCCGCAGAATAAATTGGGAGCTATAAGGGAGAGCTATTACATACACTTTTAATAAGTAGAACGAGTAGAACACTGGTATGATAATGCACTCTGCTATGCATTCATTTTTAGAACATCATTTCTTTTTTTTTCATTCTCAAGTTAGCTAAATAGTTGAGGTCAACAATTACTCTGATTTTATTGCGCATAAAATGACGTTTAGATACCTTACCATTTTATAATGTTTAATTATCTTCATTTAAACAGACCACGCATTGAACTCATTGAAGATTTCACACAATGCATCCTGTAGAATTTTTTATTGAAATGTTGTCCTCTTACATTACATTCACAATGAATTGCTACATAGTTACATAAAGTTAAGTCTTTCTTGACAAATACATTTAGTATCTACATTCTAATGCAAGCATGCATATAAATTACTCGAGTAGTAATCATACAGTTGCTGAGAACTAGAAGCCCTGTCTTTGAGGTGATGACAATCTGATAGGACATGTTTATAAATAACTAACTTTTTCTTAATTATAAAGTCGAAAGACTGGAGCCATGAGATGCATACAGTCTCAGAATTACTATATTTATTCTCTATACAGATACAATAAGAAAGTGCTACACAGTTAATTTCAGGCTTATAAACTCAAAACTTTCTATTATTTTATTATGTACATACAACAAGCTAGAATACAATGACAATTTGATGGAGCATTATACATTTAACGAAAGTAAACATCAACAAAACTACCCATTGACCTCGGCACGAGTCTGAAAGGAATTTATAATTTTGATGATGATCATTTTCAATTACGATACTTATGTGCGTACCTATGGTCGGTATACTACAAAGTATATTCACCTATATTGTACAATACTGGAACTAAGATTGTTATACTCGTAGTTAGTATTGTTGCGCAATGCAAATAGACAGGGTATACATAAATAAAGCCAAGATGTCCTTTTCAAATTATTCGCTGACAGAAATTTATTAAGGTTTTAATAGTTCTTTGGGTCATAGATACTTAATGCTTATCTTATTATTGTCCTAGACTTATTATAGCGGGTAACATTCCTTATTTATCATCCATGAATCATCAATGACGACTAATTTATAGCTGAAGCCTTGCAAACTGCACCAGTTTTTTATTGGAGTTAATAGTTATCTCAAGTTATAAACTATGCTATTAAGTATCTGTAGTCTGTAGATGTATTCGTTGATATCTGTGAAAAATGCCCTCCTATATAATTATTATGCTTCTAATATTGGAGTTAATAGTTATCTCAAGTTATAAACTATGCTATTAAGTATCTGTAGTCTGTAGATGTATTCGTTGATATCTGTGAAAAATGCCCTCCTATATAATTATTATGCTACTATAATACTCTAATACTACTATCCATAATGTTCTATTTAGCAGTTAGGTTCTGTAGGTTCCTACACATCACGGAGAATTTAAAATGCATTATTATTTTTATTAGTGCTAAGGTATTTTCTGTGCAACTGCTATTTAGTATGCAGGTTTCGACCTAGATCATGAATATTTTTGTTTTCATTGTCACACAAAACACATTTATTATAGTCTTTGCATGGGACTCGCTCAACTGATGAAGACTACAACATTGTATATCAGTTAATTGGGAATTTAAAACATTATCAATGCAATTAATTAGTGACAAATCTGTTAATACATATTTACTTCCCAAGTCAATTCTTGTCAACGTTTTATTCAACTTAATTTTAAAAAAATTATAGATTAGGTAGAAAGAAACTAGTCTTATGGGCAATGTAAAGCTTGCACTTTCTGATATCACAAAATATAATTTTGTTGATTTCATTTGAGTAATTAAAATTTGTGCAAATATTTCGTTAGCCCCACTCGAAATACTTTCAGTTCCAAAACATCAATTTTCTAGCATAATAATAAGCATCAGGGTATGTTTGCGAAATATTTAGTTGTCGCGAAATAAACTGTATTTCCTAATAATTAATATATTACACAACGTACAAAGATACAGAGACCTGATTATCCAAAACCCTCGCCTCGCTATAAGAAAATTGTGCATACAGGAGTACAGTAGGTACGTTGCGCGTTGGTAGTTGGTATTACATAGGTATCTGTAAATATTTTTAGCACACAAAGGTGACTAAATATAGAATTTTTTTTGACAATCTAAATCCGAATATTAAAAGTTGGAATTAGTTCAGAAAAAGAACCGCAGGTCATTTCAGTTCATCTATCAGCCTAAGACTATTTTTACAAATTACTATGATTGCTCAAGTACCTATTAATTCTATTTTTTTTTGCAAAGAGAATTATAAATCAGTATGCAAGTGTAATAGTTACTAATCACATACATACGTATCATAAACAAATGTATCACATCTACAACTGAATTGTGTTTTGTGTTGTTGGTTACTAACTTGAATGGAATCTTTACAGCAGATCGTGAGATTTTTGCTAGAGATTCTATTTTCTTCCGTTATGCTCAAGTATTTGAAAGTTGTAGCAGCCAAATATTTTTAGAAATCAGATAGCTATATACCAATGAATGTGAGTAATGCGAAATGCGAAACAAGACCCCAGTGCAGTGCAATAATGGCACAGTTTGTCACTTTCAAATTCTGTTTAAAGACATTGGTTCTTGATATATATTTTGTTTCTCATGTCTCATATATCATATTATTCCGTAATGCATACAGAAAATCAGAGTGTAAACGAAACATAATCTATTGTAAAGAAAGTCGCTTTAGATTCATGTCTCATAATAATATATTTTCCTATCAAAAATAAATGTTTTGAAGCCTTGGTTTTTAGCATAGATACCATACGCATCGAAAACAGAGGCCCTTGAAAACCTAGATTTACACGGTTAACGAAGACATAAAGAAAGCCCATTAAACATTTTATACAATAATAAACCATTGCAAGTACGGACGTACTTAAGTAGCAGAGCAAGTAGAGAAAATTTGAGTACCCCTACCCTTTTATTAATAATATAATAAGCAGCCTAAAATAATCTGAACATGTAGCTGTCTACGAGTCTACCTAAAAATACAGACGGAGAAGGTATAATACATTTGTAATGGAAAATTTTGATTGTGCTATCTTTATTTATGCTTGGCTCCCATCCAAATAAGTGGCACTGGCAAAGTAATGTTATGCATTACTATTATTACAAGGTAGCTCTGTAGGTATAAAGGGATTGTTTCGTGGTATTACTGGATCGGTTGCAGAGTTGCAGCCTCACAAAAGCTGGGACATGGATGGAATACTTTTAGTGACTCTATGTAGTGTCAGATGCTCAGTAGAATGAAACAGCTAATGTCACTCTCCTGACATTGCTGAAATTGACATGACATTACCAATTGGGTCTACGGCTCGTTTTCAAATACCTAAAACTCTTTCCTTTGACTTAGAAGTCTAATTACTACTTTACTACTACTTTACAAATCACCAATACGCATAAACATCTAACCAATGCAATGTATTCATTTTTTGTTTGCAATTAGCTAATGAGATGAGATCTGTATTTCTGCTCCACAAAGGCCAATAACATCAAATTTTTTATAGTTGCATATTTATATATTTTTTAAATCTGATGGTCAAAAAATTCAGGCACTCTGCGCTTAATTTATTTATAACTGCTCTGCTCAGACTTTCAGAGAACTCTTAGGTATACACCATAGTACATATTTCTTTGGTTAGGATTAGGAATCTTTGGTTTTCGTCATGATAGAAGTTTCTAAAGCTATTTCGATTATATTAATATCTAACTTTCTTTATAATATTCACATGATATGGGTTATTTGCGACCTTTGCCAGGGGTGCTGTTTTGCATATTGTGTACCAATTACCATTACCAATCTATACAACCTAAATTAAAATTTATCTTCGCTATAGCTGTAAACTCTTCCAAATCAAAATGCAACACAAGATGATTGAGACAATGATTCGAGTATGGAATGCAGACGATCCAAAACTTTCTATTATGTACAAATAATGTTCAAGTACTAGTTGGTAAAGAATGTATATTATAAGCATGCCTGAGGAAACATCATTTAATAGTTAGCTAAAAGATGAGGCGACCCCCCGACTACGGTACATAGATTCGTAATTACAACTTACATTGCTAATAGTCTAAATAATTTTATGGTAAAATTTATACTGTTGCAGCAGTAGTAGTTGAAGTTGTAGTAGTGGTAGTTCCAGTAGTAGTAGTAGCCGCCGTAGTTGTAGTAGGTGTATTTTGCTGTCCAAAGAGGGGTAAAAGGGGTAGTTTAAAGAAGGTCGGAAGGCCAAAAACTGTAATAATTAACACGAAAATTAATAATTAAAATAAAAATATTTCGGATATTTCGGATTACTGAAATTAATTTTTAAATGAATTATTATTTTATATTACACGTTCATAAATCCGACCTAATTATTACCAACATTTAAACTAAAGTTATACAATTAGAGCTTACGATTGAAGAAAAATTTTTGTTCAGGAGTCATATCCATAGTTGGCATTGGCTTTGGCATATGCGGTTTCGGCATCTGTTTAACAAAAAACAAAATATTATACGTCATCCAGAGACAATGGAGTTTAATTAGACTCGACATGCTTATTAATTATTCACATTATTCCATCGGGCGAAATTAAATAGGTATATTGCTTTATAATGTTTATTTCTTAAGGAATGAGTTACCGCAGGCCCAGGTCGAGAGGTCACTTCAGTTCCTTCGTCTTGAGTGAGGTGGTGATGAGGCAACCCATTGCAGCAAACTGCAAGAGTGATGGCTACGAATAAAATTTTTGCGATCATTTTCTACAATTTCCTTCGTTTTCAGGATACCCTTTTTTGTACAATTTGGTATTGCTGGAAATCTAAGTTTTTCACAACCTACTCGGTTAGTTGGCAATGAGCTGATAGTGTACAATTAAGAATTTTCGGCTCTTTTATACTCGCAAAAGGGAAGAATTTGAATGTAAATGGAAGAATACATAATTAGTAAAATGCAGGCACTTGTGTTATGGTTATGTTACAAGTCTGGATTTACAATAATTTTTGACTACTTACCACATTTTTGTGCGTATAGTAATTGCATCACTAGCAATATAAATTACTTATGTACTTCCTACAGATTTTAGGTCTTTGAATGCAAATTTCCATCTGAATTATGATTTGACAATGAAAATTAGAATTTGACTAAAATTCGCTTTGCCAATTACCATATCTTTTCTGATAATTGATATCGATATCAATGATATCATCTTTACGATAAATAAATATGAACAGATATTGAGAATATAGTAGCAGAAAGAATCATTTTTTACACAATAATAATATGTATAGGTGTATATTTTAATTTTAAGCTTGGCAATGAAAAATAACTCATTTTGGATAAAAGAAAATACAGTTGAATGTAAGTTCTTTGCAGAATACCACATGTACAAAAAGTAAAAAAGTATACATTGATACGTTTGATACGTGCACGTAAAGTTTAACTTGTGTGTTCATTGCTAGTTAAATACGTTGTACAACTTTTCATGAATACTAAAATTCTTGTTTCAACGGTTTGTTTTAGTACGGTGAGACGAGGATTAATTTACAGAAACCAAACAAACTGTATATCCTTAAAACAATCGATGAAAATGATGAGAAGGAGATTGCAGATTGCAAATTAATCTGTCACTAATAAATATGTAGGGTTGCAAGGGTTTCATACACTTTTTCGTAAACCGCAGGAAATTATTAGTTATTATAAAAAACTAATAATTAAATACAGACTGCTCGTTAGCGTAAAGTTATTAAGAAAAAATCAACCTTTATGAAGATAATATGCTGACCTTGGTTGGGCCGCGTATTGTGTATTGTGCTTCTAATTCCAAAAAATAGATTACTATTCATCATACGGTAGGTATGAAAATATTTAATTATTTAACCCATCTATGATCTGGTTTATTTGTCGATTGCTACCTATGTGATAGGATAGGTAAGTCATTATAAAATTATAGCAGTCTATGAATAAAAATTATTAAAAATGATAAAATGGTTGGTCTGAATTCTGAATAATATATACACCTTATATATATATATATGGATGGCACGCATGATTATGATTACTAAAATTAATAATAAACCATTACAAAACGGACATGATGCAGTGCAGAGTAAGGTTTGACCTACGGACGTTATCCATGGGTTTGACCTACGGACCTAATGGTAATATAGTACACTGGTAAAATAATACTGTGTACACCAGAGCGCTCAGTGTATGTAAAAATTTTCAACGGCGTGTCTCGATCTATCCGTTTACGAGATGACCTCAGAATGACCCCGTTGACCTTGAATAAATAACCCATTCTTTATATATGGTCTTTCTTTAGACTGTAGTATGTGTACAAAATTTGAACCACACCTCAATGCATTCATGAGATGACCTCAGCATGACCCAGTTGACCTTCTCCCAGTGACCCCATTTTTGAGTTCTGACCTACAATTGACCTCTAGATAACACACTGAAAATTTGAACGATATACCTCATTCCGTTCTAAGGTTATCTTGAAAAGGGACGGACAGACAGAACGAAATAATTAAAGCATACAGAGCAACTGCTTTACTCTGAATAACTTTATCGCAATCCCAAAATCCCATTAATAATAAAATTATTATCATAATAGATCGAAGCAAATTCTGATAATTTTATTATAATTTTAGGTCGAGTTTGCTCCTTGTAATTAAATTATATATACTAGGTAGGTAATATTAACAACATATTCGTATTGCTCAATATCAATTTTTCTACTGGAGTGATTCTTCAAAAATGCAAGAAAATTTCAACAATTAAATGTCAGGTACCAATTTTATTTGAATTATTTATGATCAGTACAAATCCCTAGCTTTATCATATCACATTCCCAAAATACCAATTCTGGCTATTGGTAATGTTAATACAATTATACGATTATACGAATCGTCTTTACTCGCTAAAATCAATCCAAACACATGTACATTACATACAATTAAACAATACACACTTAAGATTCATAAACGTATAACACATAATACGAGTTCATTAATACTAGTACGTGCAAATAGCAATAAAAGAGTGTGATTCAAATGAACTAAAAAATTAAAATAAATGCGGAATGTCATTTTATGTTTTCCTGCTTCGTTTTTTGACTTTTTCCTACTTTGCCATTTAGTAGAATACAATGTTTATATAAATAAAATGTGGATGCATCATAGAATTTAGTAATTTTATATTTAATAAAGATAATAATTATCTGCTATGCAGAAATAGGCTATTAAGGATCTGTACAATGTGTGTACATCTTAATTATCACAAGTTTACGGAAGTGATTACATTAACTTGGTAATCTTCATTTGATTGACTTATATCTCTACGTTATTAAGTTCATGAGTCAATCACATATCTTGTTTACCCCAATATAGTGTAATAACGTACAATCTACTAAATACAGATTACAGACACGCTATGCTAAAGTACAAATAATGCACAGATATTCATTTGAATCAAGCTGATGATATTCCCCTAAATATTACTTACAAACAATACTTGCAAATTAATTATTTACAGGTTCAGTGTTCAGATTTAACTCTTCATTTTCTAATTGAATTTCTGATCTTCTTCCTCTTCTCCACTTACGGAAGTTTCATCTGTTGCAATACTTACGGTGTCCCTCTGCTTTCTGACCGTTTCCCATTCGACGATGAAAAATGTAAAGGATCCTATGACACAAAATGTCTGTAAAATGGCTAATTGTACACGAAGTGGAAGTACAGCACTGTAGAAGAAGGAGGCTGCTGCCGCAGCCGATTGGGTGAATTTAAAAAGAGCAAATGCAGGAGCAGATTCGTCGGGATATAATCCCCCTAGAATCGAGTATATCTGAGTGTTGTAGCATGCATCGCCAAATCCTATTTCAAAGAATTCAGTTTTAAAATCCAATTTAGTCAAATACCTGAGAAAATTACTAAACAATTTTTTACCAAGTAGAAATGCGCAAATCATGGCCACAATTGCAGATGGAGGATTTATGTAAGAGAACGTGTCTGTTGGTCCTAAATTGGAATCATTCGGAAGATTGATAAAAACCAAGTAGAAGGATAAAGTGTGGCATAAAAATCCAAGAAGGACTATTGGATCACGTCCTACGAACGGTAAACAAAAACTAGATTGAAATAATACTAAAAATGGAGTACATGGTTTAATTAGTAAAATTCACAGTAGTGGTAAATACCTCCAAAATTAATTTTAGAGCCCAAGAGACCAAATAAGGCCCCTCCGAGAACTTCTCCGGCTCCGACTAAAATCCCGCACAATCCGACAAGTCTTTTGGCCTCTCCTAATTGATTTGTAAACCCGATGCAAGACGAATACACTCCACTGTAAAAGGATAGCTCAATACCCGTGTAAAAGAATGTGAAAGCCAACAAAATCATATTTCTTCGAGTGAACAGTTTCAGAGATTTCTTCAAGGCAGACGTGGCATTTTCATTTGCAATCGGAAGAGCTGGAGAGCCGTCACTTTCCTCTATGCATGCTCTTTACAAGAAAATCAATTTGTACTTATTACATTTGCATGGTCTGAATTGCTAGATAGTGAAGTGTATGACAAAGAAAAT
Source organism: Tomocerus nigrus (assembly GCA_019776505.1). Taxonomy (NCBI): domain Eukaryota; kingdom Metazoa; phylum Arthropoda; class Collembola; order Entomobryomorpha; family Tomoceridae; genus Tomocerus; species Tomocerus nigrus. The sequence goes on along the minus strand of JABASI010000614.1, from coordinate 22,922 downwards.
ATTTCCTTATAGGAACTTACTCTGGATTTCTAAGGAATAACATGCATATTACACCAACTACTGCTATGCCAGTCAGTACTGCAAAAACTAGTGTCCGAGTATCAAAATCAATTTGAGTTTTTCCTTCGAATTGCCAAAAGACAAACAAATTTCCTATGAACATACTACAAGAAAAGAAACATTTTAGCATTTATTTTAAGTGAACTGGTTAAATGTTTTTTAACATGCTTTATTTTCACTGCATTTTACCTGCTCTGCAGTATTGCCCAGAACACACCGGCATTCTGTGACATTGTCTCTTCATTCGAACATAGAGTTAAGTAATTCCCTTGAGCAGTCCATAGAACAGCTGCTCCCAAACCCAAAATCCCAGACATCCCATACAAAAGCCATGTTTTTGGGTACAGAAAGCTTGCAATAAAAATTGTATACAGAACAGCCCCGAAAATCATAGCACTTTTTGCTTTAATGACAGCAACAATGGACGGAGCTAGCCAGTTTGAAATTGAGAAAACGGCATAAATAATGGCCAAAGAAGTATAGCCATCTCCTTTGAAGGACGGAATTTCTGTTTGAATGCTTTCCAGGACTGTTTGCTTTAAAAACAAAAAATGGCAACGTAAATAAATACATGATAGTAGGAAACAAGGAGTTATTAGATATACGATTTTATTATTAATTCTACCTCAATATTTCCCATAGTTTGAAAAGCTGTGAAAACAAACATGAATGATACTCCAAGGAGTAGCACATTTTGAAATTGAACATCTCCTCCACACATTTCACTGGAATTATAGTTGCAAATCTTGAAAGGATCTGTCCAACTTCGTCTGTGGATTCCTATAGGGGAATATTTTGCAGGTAGGCACAAAATTTCATAGACAACTCGAGGAAGAGAGAAAAGAAGGCGGATTTTCTTACGAAGTATTAAAAAAGTTCGCATTTAGTTAGTGTTTATAGGAAAAGGAGTTTCTAGCAATCAGCAATATTCGCAGGACATTTTACTGTACACATTCCTATAAACAAGTTCATTGGTTTTGTTTACATTTGAACTGTCAATATTGTCACCTGACATTGTTGTCACTTAATGTAATCCTTCTCTACTGTATAATATGACTACTTACTAATTTGCAAAATCTGTCATCTGTGAAAGCAACACAGCTGCACGCTAACGCTAAACTTCAAATTTGCACTTTATTTTGCGTATGTAAACTATTGTTAAATTACAGACTAGACACATGTATTGTTTATCAAACCAAACATAATTTTCACCATGATATGTTCATTCGTGTGTCTGTAAATGAAATGAATAAAGTTCCTGGATATATTCCTGGAGTGGAATGTCAAATTAAGAGTGGCACATGTAGAGATAATGATATAGTAGTAAAATCGAACTGCGTAGCTGCATCTGCTGCTCTGATCCTTCAGACTGTTCTAAGTTCGAATTCTGACTGACTGAAGTTTCTAGCTTGAAGGTTACACAACTAAGGATGAATGCACTTGGGTTGGTTGGGTTGGATAATCCTAAATAATAATAAACTTATGCAGACAATAAGAACTAAAACCTTTTCCTACTGTTATCAACTGTTTCACTATTTTGAATATCCTTATACTCCCTACTACTCCTTACACATAATAATAATATCACGTCTACGAATATGTTACCTCAGTACCTGTAAGATAAGGTTTAGTCTTAGGTTAGTATACCGGTAGACCTTATGATTCAACATTCAAATGATTCCATAATTAGCTGTCAAGCAAGCAAGCCACAGTCTATTCATACGAACCTAACAAGTAAAAATACTCACAACTTTGTTCCATCTTCGGGAGGGATGTGTTCTATGTCTGGTTGAATCTATATCAACAGAGATTAAGTATATAAATAGTATAGTTGTAGTGTAGTGGAATATAATGTTATAACATTTTACACCATTCATGCTTGTACAAGGTAGTTTAGTTAGAGTAGGTAGATTGCTGTTTAGAGCATCACACAATCGGTCGTTTGGTTTCGAACGTCTAACCTTGAACCAACTACTAAACTCAATGTGGAAAAAGGAAAGGATTTACTTTTAACATGCTCAATTTGTGCATTTGACAATAGTCCACTTGGTTTTGTTTCGTTGAGATTCTGTTCTGTCCACGTCTACTCTGCTGGTCATTGAATTGGGATATAGTTGAGAATTGAGAACCTTAAAATGATGCTGCACATATATTTGTTATGCATGGTGCACGGTTCAGAGTTGTAAGGAAGGGGAATCTGGGATGATGGTAAAATGGTGACCCTCGACTTTGATAATCTTCAGTTCATAAACATCAAGACTATTTCTTCAACTTCATAGAAAAATAAACAAAGTTCACTTCAGCAGTATTCTTTGCAACTTGGTAAACATAAACACAATTATTATCTTCTTTGACATAGCCCTAGGCATTGCTATACCGCATTATACCTAAGGACGAAGATTTTATTTTAGGTCTTTAGATAGCTACTTAAAAGTATATTTTTATACTTATTAGACTATGCATAAGCAGATGATTTAAACATGCTAGGTTCACCTATTATTGTAATAGAAGGTTAGTCCTATAAACTATAAAATGGTCCTCCAAAGGAAGTCTTATTAGATTTTCTCATTTTAAGAACTAAAGGACGAAGGTTTATGAATATGCAAATGCACATTAACAACCGTTTTACTTCTCTTTGGCAATAAGTATTCTTTTATTCCATGTACATACATTTTGACACTTTGAAACTACAGAACGACATTTCACAACATTACAACTCTATAAATATTTTCAAATGACATTGAATGTCATTTTCGTATATTTCTGTCTGAATTTGATCCAGCAACCAGTTTAAAAATTGTCGCAATTATAATTTTACATAAAAATACACTTCGAGTTACATTACAGTTACGTAAAATAAATCTCAAAACAACAAAATATGTTCTCAAATTACCGGTTCAGTGAAGTAGGCGTGTTTAGCAAGTCTAATGACAATAGCATATTTATGTACAATACAACTACAAGTGTACTAACAAGTCTGGACACATACAAATTAAAGAGCGACACAAGAACATATTTGCGTATAAGAAAAGAGAAAATTAGCCTTACGTTCAGGTTTATACATTGCGAACAGTTTGTATGCTACAAAATTAGGAAACTGAATGGATACAATACTTTGACTGCTATGAGCTATGATATGCATTTTGAAGTTGATATTTAAGAAAAGAATACAAATGAAAAACAAAACTATTCAAAAGAATTGCAATGTGCATAACTAAAATTGTTTTTATGACATAGGTACTGTTATTTACGCATTTAAAATGCTACAAATATGTATAATGACACGGTAGCACAGTAAAAGACGGTTTGTAACGACGTAAATGTATGTAGAACACCAATTATTGCCGCTAATTTCTGCCCTGCAGAGTCGACAATGTATTTGTACATTGATAAAAGTACACTTTACACGTTTCTACTTGCTACCCTAATGCATGAAGTTATATTTTATTTATTTCTGTACTAATATTTATTCCACTTCCGTTAGTGAAGATTCAATAGGAACGCCTGCGTTCCCATCATTTTCAGAAACTTGGTTTTCGTTTTCAGCCTCGGCAGCTGCTTCTCTAGCAGCATTTTCTGCAGCCTTTATGAATGTACGATACTCTGAAGGAGTCATCATCCCTCTGAATATAAAAAAGTTAAAGATACAACAATAGTAAAAAATGAGATGTCAATAATTAGTATAGAGGAGAAAACAGAAGTTGGGAAATACAAACCTGAAAATAGTGTCAAGTTTGATAGCACAACCAGTTTTCATCATTTTCTCGTAAATTTTCAAGCACTCTTCACGTTTTTTGGAACTGAGAAAAGATAATTCAGCGTCCTTAATATCTTCATTAACATCTCGACTGAATTCCTTGGAAGAAAATCCTAGGAGGAGACCATCATCCAAAGAAAAACTCTGCCTGGTCAAACTTTTATGTTTCACTTCTGGACTTGAAATTGGAGATTTCTCTTGTTCACTGTCCACTTTCTCAGGAGTAGCTGGCTCCATTTTCTGAGCAAGAGTAGTCTTTTTCTGCAAAGGTAGAGCTACTTTTCCTCCTCCTGTTGTAGAGGATGGAGGTGACCTTCTGCCGATATAACAAAGAAAATGCATATTAATTTACTTTCTTTGACGATAAATCATGTCGGCTCCTCAGTATACTTAAACTTGAGAAAAAATCGTCTAACGATAATAGGGTCTCTAAGAAAGCTAGCGAAACCGTCGGAATACAAACTGCCAGCATTATAAGTAAAACTATTCTTTACAAGTTGAAGAATTGCCTATTTTAACTATTCTACTCAGCAAGAAACATATTACTTGGATATAATGTAATGAAACTATATTATAGACCCTAATATCCCAATATGCCATAAAGAAAGAAAATTGATAGCTAACAGTTTGAAGAAGTCAATAAAACCAATTTTTAAAGATAAGTTTACTAGCGATAGTTCCTGCCTCTACACTAACTTGTCATGCAAATTCTGTTTTGTCGTGATGAAAAGCCATACCATCTCGTTCTCTACAGAGAATTAGGAGCATACAATGACAGAAAGACAATCTGTCTTATGAATGTACGAATAACTTTTTTCCTGACATAGTAGGGACAAGAGTAAATAAAACAAACCAGAATATGACATATGCTAAAACTCCTTGCTATTATATGCATTCATGAGCAGATAAACTATAGAAAATGTAAGAAACCTCCACATAGAGTGTGTATATCTGAATGTCCGGGTCATTTATTTGGAATCGGGACGCGTTATGTGTGTTCTTTCCGCTCGGTCAGACTTGGAGAGCTGCACTATTATGTAGGAAATGCTTTTTACAATGAAGTTAAGAGTTATTTCGTGATAGAAAAGCGAAAACCAATTACGGAAAATGAGGGTGAGCACGGTTCACGGTGAACCAACTGCTGCAGAAACAATGTGAAATCAATAGTAAACTTTTTCAGAGATTTAGATAAGTGTAATCTACAATCTATACTCTTATACATTGTTCTTGTATATTATGTACAGTAATTCCAACATCAACATGCACACGGATGACAATACACATAAATACAAAACACAATCTCAGAACGTCAATTGAATTCCATTTTCTTGGCTAAACAATGAATGCACATCTTAGTTTAGTTAGAGTGTGGAATTTTAATTTTATGCACAATTAGTTTTGCCAATTGGATTTTGTATATATATTAATTTCATCATTAGAACCATGAAACAAAATTCCATCCAGTTCTGGTGAACCAACTGCTGCAGAAACAATGTGAAATCAATAGTAAACTTTTTCAGAGATTTAGATAAGTGTAATCTACAATCTATACTCTTATACATTGTTCTCGTATATTATGTATAGTAATTCCAACATCAACATGCACACGGATGACAATACACATAAATACAAAACACAATTTCAGAACGTCAATTGAATTCCATTTTCTTGCAACAATGAATGCACATCTTAGTTTAGTTAGAGTGTGCAATTTTAATTTTATGCACAATTAGTTTTGCCAATTGGATTTTGTATTATATTAATTTCATCATTAGAACCATGAAACAAAATTCCATCCAGTTCTTAGGATTTAAAAATGTCCACCAAATTCCAAGAAAAATATCGTGAACAAGATTAGTTGAAAAGTAATATCTGACAGTACAACGTAGAACCATCTGACACAAGGTGTCTAGTCAGATGTTCAGACAGATAACGAAAATAATGAAATTGCCTTTTTAAGTAGGAATTCCCAATAGAAAGTAGTTACTACCGACGTTCATATCATTTTTCCTTTTTCTGAGAATGTGGACTTATGACTTTATAACTACTCAAGGGCCACCCGAGCCGAGACGCGATATAATCTGCTATAATATTAGTATAACTCGTTGAAAGTAATTAAATTCAACAATTTCAAGTATGGTAATTCCTATTTATACATATATACAATAGTACTGTAGAGGGCCTGATATAATTATTCCTATGGGGCTCTTCGAATACAAATTGCTGCTGTTGAAACTTCGAATTACATTTTAAAAAATTGGAATTTATACTCCCAATCTTAGGAACAGGACTTCTTTTCTTAGATACATTACATGTAACAAAGCAAAGTCCACCTCCACATCCACACTACTTACTTACAGGGTAATAGCATTCATTACTACATACATCTGAATGTGCATTTACGAGACAAAAAGACTTGCACTATATATTATACATTTGTCCTATTACACTAAAAATAGTATGGAACGAACCCTATTACTAGAATAGCATGGAATGATTTAATGTGCATTTACGAAACAAAAAGACTTGCACTATATATTATACATTTGTCCTATTACACTAAAAATAGTATGGAACGAACCCTATTACTAGAATAGCATGGAATGATTCATTGAATATACTAAAAGGACACATAATGCATGTGGATAAGAGAAAATTCTGAATCCTAAAATGAGTGTAGCCAACAACCACATTAATTAATATTTACTTCATATACTTAGATTGTTAATAAACCATAATTTAATCTTGAGAAACAAATGAAAACGCACTCAATGGGCAATAAAAAGAAATTGAATTACTCTGGGCAGATTGTCGAGCAATTATAAGAAGAGGAAGGGGAATTATTTAAGTGTGTATGTATATCCTAGCCATTAGGTATTACTTGACTACGGTTTTCATTGTCGTTCAATTTCTGTCGTACTACACAAAAGCAATGTACATTTGGTATCTGATACTATGTTTTGCACTACTTATTTAGGTATACCTAATAATATTATTATATGTTTTGGTTTAGGAGATTTATCATCGTAGAATAAAATAATAGTTCGGATCAATTCCCACTTTCTCAGGTTATAGCAATGATTAGTGTAAGAATGACAAGAAAGGGAAAACTGTCATCTTGAGTTATGCTTATGACGACAGACTCGGATTTTCCCATTTCATGTTGAACCTCCCGGCGTGTCACTCCGTGTCACCATTCACGATATACAATCAAATAAAAGCTTCGTCAAGATAACCAGAATAAGGACAGAGAAACACGCCAAGACGTGGAATAATGGAGGGAATTGTATAGATCCGAAGAAAGTTACCACGAACATCAAGCATCAACTGATTACGTATTTATAAACATGGATATACAATATGTGTCTCTAAGAAATTAGTTTTTCTTTTGGAGAGAGCTAGCAAATCCTATTAGGTTGTGTGAGGGGAATTGAGGCAAACATAATAAAATGTAGTACCTAAATCAAGAATGTAAATTAAAACCTTACGATGCTTTGAAAGGTTGCCTTTGAGGAGTAATATTTGGTGGTGGCGGCTTTTTGTCTGGAATCGGTGCAGTCTTTGGTCGACCCATAATTCCCACTCTCTTTCCAAAGCCCGAAGACGCTTGATTGATCTCAATGAGAGCTTTTTTAATGAGGATTTTCCTGGCCTTCGAACCTTGACTTTGATCAGCACTATTGGTTTTCTCCGAGGACAATTGCCCACTTTGTTTTCCAGATGTTGCAGTTGACCTTGCACCAATGGATGAACTTCTCGTAATGGTTTTAACAGGAGTTGCTGTCTTAGGTCGGCAACTTTTAATGTTCGTAGTCGAATTGGCATTTTCAGATTGATTCCCAGTGACAGTTGCACTATACAGTTCTTTTTCACAGGAAATTGAAACAGACTTTTTAAATGGTCTCCTTGAAACTCTCTTCCCATCTCCAACGACGTTCGTATCTCCAGTCACAGCAACTTTTTCCATGGGCGGAGAAACATTAGCATTACTAAGATCGGCATTTGGATCAGAATTATCCTTTTTTAATCTGTCCATGTCTGAACCATTAGATTTTATGTCCACACTGCTGCTGTCGATTGAGTGTTGGGGCTCACTTTTGCAAACGCTTTCACTGATTACAAGGTCGCTGTTCACATTTGCTTGAGGTTCGGCGAAGCACTTTTCTTGGCTTTGTAAATTATTGAGCATTTGAGCGACCTTTTCTATCTCCGACTGAATTTCCTCATCTGCAGGGGGGCTGATAGCTGACACCATGGTGCTCACTTCGGGCATAGCTTGTACATGCAATGTTCGGCGACTTTCGCGATAGGCCCAACTAGGGAAATCCGCGGAAGGATCCTGTTCATTGTCCGATTCTCCTTGGCCAAAGGTATCGACAGAGGAAAACTGGTCACGGTCGCTTTGAATAGAATTTGATTTTTGAAGCTTTGATCTACGCTCGCATGTTGTTTGTCCAGCACGAGTTGTCCATGCAGCCACTTTACTTGAATTCCCGGAATTTTGATACGGCCGTGCAGCAGCTGTCATCGGACGACGAATTTTTCCAGGTGTAGTTTCTAAATTTTCAAAAATTCAACCCCATGAGTTGTTTAGTATATATGAAACTATTTGTAGCATGAAACCCATGAAACCATAAACAGATATCATTGGGGGAGCACTAGCACATTTACTGCTGTTTTGTTGATTACGCATTTATTTTACTACCCTGTAATTATGTGGCTTTGCATGCAATATAACTATGTCGTTCCAGGGAAATTCTAGGAAGACCTTGCGAAATAAATGGTACGTAAGGTAAACTCGACTACAAATTCAATGCCTGTACAAGACTAAAAAACATTACTATATATAAGGGTAAGAAAAAATTCTACCTGGTAATAGCCATTTTGACTACGGAAAATAAATCAATGAGGATAGGATCTGAATGTAACTAAATACAGTTGTTGTTGTGTGATTGTGTGTAACTGAGATTTAAATGAATCCATTAACAAATTCTTACCACCATGATCATAAATCAAAGAGCTTCCAATAACTAAACCGTTGGTATACATTTGAATATAAATCGTCTCAAAGTTCTGGTGTTAGCTGGGGTCCGTCTGTATCAACACTATATATGCGATCCTTTCATAATTTGTAATATGTATTATTTGTAGGTACTTTTGTTCATAGTTTGAGTTATTGCCAAAACCCAAATAGTATATCTGGGATGATAAAAGTCGTTACCGTTGTGGCATCATTTTTAAGAAACTATAATCTATTGATGTAAAATGATGAAAACTGGTAATAAGAATCCATTAGCTTGAAGAACAGTTAACGTTTGAGGAATTAGTCATTCTTATTCGTGTTAATCGAAGCATAAACTACAAACTCAAAATGCATATATTTAGAAATCAATTGTGTGGCCACTTAAGAAATGAAAGTTTTCTGTTAAACGTGAAACTTTAGTGTTTGAATGCACTTAATGATGTATTTGGGGTGAAAATTCTAACTTTTGATTTAATATTTCGTAAAAATTGAGCGTGAAACTTTGTATGGCACTATAATTTATGTTTTGCCGATTGAGACTGAGTGGAGAGTGTGAAAATGGTAGGCGAGGGAATCAATGCTAAAAACCCAATGAGCTTCCAAAGAATGGAAAGTGGACTCAACTTCCGTGAAGTGTTATGACGAGCACTTACGCAACGCATGCTACATTATAGATAAATAAAAGAGTCTTGAATAGGAGAAATATATTTGAGGTCATACTAAAGGTGCCGATATAGTGAAAAAGACAAGACATACACAAGGGACGAGTGTTATTATGTTATGTATGTATATTTACCTGGTTTTGTCACGGCGTTTTCAGCAGGAATACTTTGGAGAAGCTGCTCATCAAAGCTAATGGTTTTCCGGAGAGAGCCCCGCTTCGTCACGGAACCATTAGCACACACTACTGAGCTATTTAGGTTATTAGTCTCATTATTAGCAATTAGAGAGGAAGAAGTTGTGGTTTTCGTCGGATTTTCATTTTGCACTTGAGGAAAACAGTCTGTAGGGTTGGATGGATCACAATCCTGCGAGCCCGAGTCCAAGTCCAAGTTATTCACCGAATTTTCGTTCGCAGACAAAGGAACCGACGTTGTTTTTGTTTGGTAACTCTCCTCCCACCTCATGTTATTCAAGTCTATCTTAATCACGCGTTGAAAATTTCTATTATCCTTCTCTCCCGAATTATTATTCACATTTGCATTATTATCCATTAGAGACAAACTTTTGGCTCGCTTCCATCGTTTGTATTTTTCAACGGGCATTTTCTTTGCCACAACTTCCACCTGTCCTGAGAGAGAGCCACGACGATTTTGAGACATTTCCGATTTTCGCCGACTCTTTGTCTCTCCACAGATATTGTATTGAACAGAATGAGATTTTGATTGTGGGTCATTGTACTTTTCATTGCTTTGATTGTTACCTAGATTTCCCGAACTGTAAAAGCTGTTGCTGTCATTTCGCATCGAACGTCCTCCTTTCTGAGAGTTATTATTGTTACTGTAGTCAAATCCATATGCGGATTTTGCACGCAATTTTGTACTTCCAGGTTTTGAGCTACTTTTTACAAAATCAAATTTATAATCCTTTCTTTTTATTTACACTCTTGCATTTTACCATTTATGAATTAGAATTTAGAAAAACTGAGCTGTATCCATTTTGCTTAGGATTGAATCAACGTACATGGATTACTAATTACTAGTAAAGTAATTACAGTACCTAGTCTGTGGAAGAAATATCTATATAGTGTAACAATAATTGGTGCCATAAATTGAAAATGTTAGAAGAGCTTACCTTTGGTCTGTATTACGGGAATTAATAGCAAACTTTTTAGGAACGAGTCCGTAATATCTATTTATCATTTGAATATCAGGAATTCGAGATTTAGAAATCATTAGGAAGTTATTGTTTCCACCAGTGTCATTTCTGTCAGAAATGGAAACTCCAAGTCCAGCTCGGAGTTTTCCACTTAGATTATTACTTGCTAAACAAGTTTGGAAATTGGAAGTTGAAAAGTTACCAAAGTTCATACTCATGATTGAATATTGTTACAAGAAACAGGGAAAACTGTATGAATAATTATAACTTTTAATATCAACTACTACCACTATGTGATTTTCCTTGAGATATTAATGAAGTTGTATTCAGCAACGATAAGTGTACATTGTACATGTATTTTGTGTAAACACTGCAAAATATTTTCCAAAAGCAGTTAGAGTGTAGTACAAATGTTAAGGATGATATTCACAATTCCACGATACATGTAGGTAAATAGTTGCTGAAGACTGAGCTATAAATGTAAACACGTGTGTAACCTAATTTAGCTCCATTCTCACTCAACTACATCCAGAGAATGGCTAGAGACACGTTAGTAGAAATTTTGGGTGAATGCAACTTCTGCATCTTGTAGTATTTCTTTTCTAATCGGTAGATCTATCATTAAGAGACCTACAGCACGGACGGACAGTAGAAAGAAACTCTATAAAGGAGTTGCAAGTCCGGACTGACTCTTACCCGACTTTCCATTCCTCCTTTTTATGCCTTACTTACATTGCTGAGCCATTCAGTTCAGCTATCCGGGTATCAAGCATCATGCAACTCACACACTACCGAGAAATCGGATTTTTCCTAAAAACACTCGTATTTCTTCTGTTGAATCCCGTTGACGTGTACATTAGCCTTTAACACACATACACATGCTGACGCCCAGGAGTACTCGCATATAAAACATTATTTATGAGGTATATTCTGAAAAGATGACATATCTATAAAACTGATACCCCAATTTATCATATTTGTGCATCCTGCAATTCTAAAGTACTTTTCAAACTCAAATACGTTTTTGAGAATTAACATTAGGAGTCTTTAAGTGTATATGTATGCTTTCACTTTCCAGTTTATTTCTCTTTTTACCGTGCCTCTCTCCACTAACACAATTTATACGTCTAATTTAGCAGCCTATCAAACACATGTGATGACTATAAATGTTGATAGAAAAATTTGGCTAAATCTCGATGTGAATTCCAGCATTTTTTTATACTATTTTGTTACTTTAAGTTACTATATAATTCAAGTGACTGTTTTACTAAAGTACCTATGCAATTTAATTATGATTCGTATTATGTTATGCAGGCATATGCCAATGCATGTTTTTCAATCGATGTAACAAATTGCATCAGTCAGAGTCAACTACTACTAAATGTTGTGCACAAGATAGACTAAAAGTATTAGTTACATATCATATGCACATAGGAAGAAAGTAGGAATGAGATTGTACTTTGATAGCACATGCAGGCAGATAACTTTGTATGCATAGTTGGCGTCGACTAGACTAGCATCGTGTGCTTCATTTTATGACAAAGAAAGTGAGTGAAATTCACTTTCAGTCAAATGATTAGTCAATAAAATTGTCTTGGATACCTCAAACTACTTTCAGAACCCCGAAATGCCCGGACTCTTCTTTCGACTTCATTCAGCCGTATTGGATTCTACGAGGCTAAAATCTTGTTCATGCCTGTGGCCTGTACTCACTTATAGGTAGGCAGGATATTCCAATAACCTCAGCAAGCTATATTCAATCTTTATAATTCAAAGCACCTCCTAATCATCCTAATCAACTCCTAATGTTTCCATCAGATTAGTCACTCAAAGACTTTCTCTTTTTAATTTTGGTATTTCTGTCTTGTATCATAAGCCAATTATTAGAGATAGTAATAATATTATTATAATCTACGGTTAACATTTCCATATTACGTATCGGTATATGTATTTAGCATGATCATATTCATAACAAATTGAAGTCAACTATTTATGAGCGCAGCGTACCGCTAGTGTTTTCTCACTCTTTATTTTACACCAACAGAAACAATCTGTCTCATCTTAAGTGAAAATAATCCAGACAATTTAGAATATTATAATGTAAAATATAATGTCAGATTTATTCATTCGTTTCTATTTATACACCCACAATGCCATGTACACATCATATTATACAATTAAATTCTTTTTGTATGGCTATGTATGTCCATGGGTACATTTCTTATAAGTATATATTAGTTTTACTTTTACTTTTTTACAGAAATAACTGTAGCAGTAGCAGGCATTGCTTTTAAAATATTATAATGATATGGGCAGTCAGATTAATGGATAAGGCAGATGAGCGTACATAATCAACATACAAATTCAAATTACATACATTTTGACTGGAAATGTGTAGACTAATTAATATTTTATAAAATTCGAACATGACCTGTAATAAACAAAAGGGTCAAGAGTCAAGATGTTTCGGGAAAAGATTTGGCAGTCTCAGAAATAATTTTCTGTTACATGAAAACTAATAATACATATTATTACATCGTCTCTTTTTTAACCCTCATTGACATACATAGGTATCATTGACAGCTAATACTAGTATGTCATTATATTATATCTCGGTCTCTTATCGGAAGAAATGCAGTTTCAATTATTGATAAGAATGACAAAATGTTCTTAAAAAGGTGCAATTTCTTGGAATTATCAAAAAACCAAGAAACATCTGCAGGATATTCTGCAGGCGTTAGATAAATATAACCTGATAATGTACTTTGAAATAAATAGTCATTTCCATGATGTGTAGGGTCCCACTTTGTGACTTCTGTTTGTAACGACGTATTTCTCTGTACCAGATATTGAGTAGTTTATTTTCGTAGTTATCAAGTTGGTTACTTGTACAGGCAGTACGGTTATTTCCTTTTCTATCGAAATGTTTATGTTCATGTTGCATGAACTCAGAGGTTAAAAATTGTCATTGTCCATTTTGGATATATGGAATGTAGAAATAATAGCAGGTTAATACTGTCTGGATGAGATTACAGGATTATAAAGAAGACCCGCTGCGTACATAAATATCTAAAAATTATTGTGTATAAAAGCAGCCAGAAATTTTGTATGGAACCATCTGGTTGGATCAGATTAGGGAGCATTGAATTCGATGAGGATGGATAGATCGTATTGTGAAGCCATTCCCTAAATATGTTAAAGGAGAATGATAAATGTTTAAGGATGAGCCATTCATTTGTCAGCTTGTCACTCTTTTATTCTTTTGGTCCAACGAAAGGCTACAATGATATTTGTTTTCGATGCACACAAACTTGTTTTATCCATCAATCCATGTAGGCATACATAATAATAGTCATATGCTGAGTCATAATATGCACATAATGCATAAACAATTTCTGGAGTTCCCCATTTTTGTGTGCAAGTTTTATATTATCAAGAAAGAAAGTAGCAAAGACTATTTTCTTTGCAATTTTTTTCATGCTTTTTACTTGCTTATTATCAATTGACAGAGTTATTGAATAAGATTTCCTACCAGAAGCAAAGCAAACATCAACATAATATATAAGTAGGTACATTAGAAATGTCTTAAAGACTTCCTCCATTTGAACTGAACTGCTTCTATGTATTATCCATGCATGCATAATTCAAATTCAACATCATTAAAATAAATACCACAGCTAAGTAGTATACACTATGTACTTTGTATTTATTTCAATTTTTTATCTCCAATACTAATCTTACAATTTTATTGCACCATTATAGTGTATTCCGTGACTGAAAAGATTAAAATCCAAATGTCATGAATACACAGTGGGAATAGTGAACATGAACAGATATTTCCGTTGCATTGTCATATTTTAGGAAGTTTTCCCTCCCTCTTTGTAAGAACAGTTACTAACAGTGTAAGCATCACGGTAAGTCGACATGGGAGTTGCCATGTCGACTTACCGTGGTAAGCATAATATGCATTTTACAACGCAATCAAAGGAACTCTGATTACATCTGAGGAATTGCAATTATTTAGATACTATAAAGTATATTTAGACATTTAATTGTATTATTTGTCCTGTAAGTTATGGCAATTAGTGATAAGCCATTGTAAATAACTAAATTGTTGTTTTTCCAAATTCCCCTAAATTGAAAAAACTATGTTCATTTGTAAAGCATTTCCCGTGATGCTACTACAAGATAAGGGCAAATGAATGGCATCTCCAAAGAGAGGCTGGATTTCTAAATTATGCTATAATATACCTATGTATATACAATTTTTAGCATTGCCAATTATAGTATAAATACCTACATCAAAGTATGATCAGTTTATGCCAACTTCCGCTTTCAAACTTCAAAAAGTACAATAAAACTAAAACGAAGCTACGAAAACAAATCAGTTTAATAAAAGCTTAGGTACAACTAATTTCTCGCTCTTTTAAGACAGAATTGTGAACACGAGTTAAAATTTAAAAGTTAAATTCAATTTGAATTTTATCAAATACACACACCTTATATACACAATGGCTATTCAGATTCAGACTTTAGTGTTCTTAACAAGTTGTGCTTTACTGCTTGCCTCTATTGTAAGCTGAAATACGTGGACTATAAAAAATTTCAATTTCAGCTTTATTTTTTACTTTCATTTTAAAAGCTCTTTAGGTAACTGTTAAATTTTTGTTTCATTTTTCAAGGAAGGAGGAAAAAAGAAAGGAGGACCAGGAGGGGACCAAAACTCAATGGGATTAAGAAGTGCTGGAATAAAAAGTAGCGGAAAAGCCGGAGAACCTGCCAAATGTTTAGGCCAAGATCTTAAACTTGATTCGTTAACCACAGCTGCGGATGAGTGTAAAAAAGAAATGAAGCTTACCGAAGACCAAGGAGAAAAAAATCCGGTAACGAGAAAAATTGCGTCTTAATGCTAATGTGGTTCGTTCACATAATAAAATAATCATATAATAAATACATGTCTACAAAATTCTTTGCATTCATTTTCAGTGCTTCGTGGCTTGCATGTGGAAAAATCTAGGATTGGTATGCCACATTTACAAACTGTAACAGTTCAATTATGTAGCACAGTTAATTGAATTCATTCGGAAGAACTTGATTTTTTAGATTGAGAAAGATATGATGTTTACTAAAGACGTCTCGTCATTTGTAACTTCAGTCTTTCCTCAAAATTCTCAGAAGGCGGTGACAGATGCTATGCTCAGATGTGAAAAAGCAAGCTGTAAGATTCCGAACCAATTCTTGTTTCTCTTCCTTGTCTAGAACTACAAACAACCTTATGAATTTCCTTGTTTTTATTAAATTATAGCTGGACCCTTGTCTATGGACGACAATTGTAGCAGCTTTAAACCCATGAAAAAGTGCATAATGAAGTCTGTGATGACTGTATGTTAAACAGCATTTTCTATGAAATCGTTAAAGTTGGTGATTATAAGATGAGTTGTGATTTTCATGAAAAATCTTTTTTACAGGTATGCAAATCCTGAGGCTGCTGTTTAAATAACATAACATTATGCTACTGACTTGTTGAATTTATGGCAATAACAAATGAATGCTAAATTTTTTGTTTAGTGAAATGGCCCGTTTTTATCGCTTTAAAGTAGATATTAGTTAAAATTGTTGTAAAATGCAATTCTTAATATTTATTGCTCATTTTAATTTTCAATGTAATAAAGAAATTTTGCTTTTCTCTGTACCCGCAGATCTAGGTATATATCATTTAACAGAGAGTTTCATTGTAGCAAATATACAGATATTACTCTAAAGTGATTGAGAAAATCTTTTTGCAGCTGTATTAAAATATCTCCAATTTCTCGGAGAATGTCATTCATTCGTTATAAACTACTAAGAAACTAACGATTCCACAAATTATAAAAGTCTTCCTCTTAGCTTAGGTCGTATCGTACGCGTACCTTCGTCGTACATGATGATGAGAATTGAGTGATGAGAAAGTGCACGGAAAATATGTTTCACGGCATGAATGGCGGGAGCAATAGTCATTTTTCCATTACATCAAAATCATTCTGCTCACACAACGTGAACACCAATCTAAAAAGACTTTCCCCAGGATAAATTCGGAAAGAGGAAACGGACTACAGAATACCAATTTAATATTCATTGGCCAAGTAGATTTAACGGTAGAAACTCAATCCGTCTCAATTTTTAGAACACTGCAGGCTTATAATAATTTACGTAAATATAATTAGTGAAGCATTGACACATACTTGATACATAGATCATAGAGGTAAGGACCATACAATTTTTTTTGTCAAAATTCAAGTTTACGATACTGATTTAATTAAGTAATTAAGATTAAATGCTAGTATGTCTCTTTTTCGCCTCTAATCCCAGGGAAAGCAATGATGATTGGGTATTTTTAATTTAGCAGGATGTTTTCACTTCCACTATGTTCGCGGAGTTACTGGAAAGCATTTACTCCGGCAAACCAAATAGCAATCAGCTCCTATTCCAAATATAAACTATTTCCATCCTCGTCTTTTAAAACGAAGTTAGGAATTAATCATCAAAATCAATTTCACCATCACCACTACAAATATCGATATCTATCAACGTATCAAAACCTTAAAGCTGCAAATGAAGTTAAAGAAGCCACTACTACTGCTCATAGTCAAAACCAAATGGTCCTTAATGAAAGAAAAATAAAGCTAATTCCCGTTAAAGACAAAAACGTTAAAAAATCAAAATTAGAAGAAGATCTATCAGGCTGGACGCAGATATATCGTTGCGATCAAATAGTAGCAGCACGTGTACTTCAGCGCTTTAAAATTGGACAAACTGTTTTTACCTTGCTAATTGCAGCTCCATTAACCATTAGTGGCTTCGTCTATAATATTGTTGAAATATCTTCAGTATATATGTCATTAGGAGCTTCCATTTTGGCATGTATGTGTTTTATATTTTCATATGTACCTACACTAATTCATTATAAGCATTTATATGAATTATCATAGTAATCGTAATAATTTATTTTTGGGTTTGCAGCCACCATGCTCTATGTTATTGGAAATTTCTTTTCCCGTCTTATTGGAAACGTCTATGTTTCAAAATCAGAAAACCCCTTGAAAACACTTCGGATAGCTCGTTTGGACTTCTGGGGTGGACGTGTTGATGAATATATACCGATTGAAAACATTGTTCCTCTTTCTGAATATGTAGAAAACTATGGAGTAGCTTATGTTAAAGTTAAACAGCTCGATGATGACGATGATGATGATGCGTATAATATTACTTTTAAGTATGGAACAATAATTGATGAAGAGAAATTCGAAAGTATTTTTGGAGGCCTGCCACCAACATAGCATCTTGTAAAAAAGAAATCTAGTTTTTATTATACTACACTTAATATAGCTATAAATATAAACTAGTAACATAAAATCCTTTTCAGTAAAGAAAATAGTGCTGATATGATTCTTAATTTTTATTAATACTTTTAACTCGTATTTTGTGCATTTTGTAGAAAATGAATGAGCTAGCATAATTAATGAAAATTAGTCACATTATTTGAGCACAAGCTTCCTAAGAAAAGTACTGTGAATAAAGTGAACAATTTTATAAATGCAGAGCGGTCGTTCACCAGCAATACATTTAATCATTTCGATATAGACAACGACAACACAACACAATCACTAAAAAATAGCTTAACATGTTATTATTATAAGCATTTAAGGTACGTAATTACGAATTCACACATGAAGATTCCAGTAAAGTGTTTAAGAGAAACGCTAACATTTATAAGCACTTAACTTTATTTAGTGACGCAAAATCGATAAGATAAATGAGACGTTTTTTCAGTTAATTGCGTATTTGTATGTTTGTAACGAATAAATCTAATAATAATTAGACAAGTATTTTCAATTCAATTAGATGTACGTACGACGCAAAATATAAATATCTATCCTGCTATGTTAAGCCCATGTTTCTCAATATACTTTTGTCTTGCATTGGCAATCATGATCCTTTTCCGCTCCTGGAAGGACATCATCCGCTGAGCAGCATTTTTTGAAAATGTGGATGGTGGAACACCGGATGAACCGACGCAAGTTTGTCGAAGACTTTCAACGGCTGCTTCCACTGAGCCTGTTCTTTGCAGGGCTGCTATAATCGTTTCTGGAGAGAGAATATGAGGAGACAATTGCTGCTGCACTGCCCTCGCCATGGTGGCTAAACTGGGTGGGCGGAAAAACACCCGCTTTTTCCATTCTGCTTTGTCAGACTCATCAAATTTTGTAGTTGTAAGATTCAATGCTTGTGCAATAACTGCTTGACTCTTCTGCTTCCATAATCCTTCTGCATCAACAATTTCTGGTTGCAAAAACCTGCATTTTATATCAATCACCTTATAAATAACATTTTTCCTGGTAGTGATAAATGGTTTATTACAATTATAACTGTTAGCATGCAGTTAATTTGGCAATTCCACTAAGGTTATTATAATGTTAGCGCCATAGGTACCTCATAGAAAAATGGGTGTTGGGAACAAATAAGGAGATGAAGATTTGTTGCGTGAGAGATCCAGACAACGAATTAGGATTGAAGAAATAACGAGAGACTTGAAGGGCAACTGGTTGGACAACCAAGCCTTCAGGAAGTTCAACTGCAGAAAATGAGAGGAGTCCTGCTTTGCCATTTGTTGATTCTCCTTCAGGGAATAAAAGCCATGGCTCTTCAGATGAATCTATATCATCCCTGGTTAAATTGTCTCCGTCGATCTCGACCATTGCCAACGAGTCTGATATGATCCCTGGAATTTGTCGTTTGGTTGGCTATCAAAGTATATATAAAGCTTAGAATAGGCATTTTCTGCATTCAAAATTCATACTTATTTAAAATTGAACAATATTTTTCCTTACAGTAAAAGCATTTGTAGACAAATGAATAGCCAAGTGATCTAATTCACTGATATGATTTGAGACGAAGACTTTTCCACCGGGTTGAATTTCTCCATCACTGGTAACAGTCATCCCCAGCACACAGCTCATGATTCGCATACATTTCCTGGGGATGCACACAAAGGATTAGAAAATAAGAAACTCGTTTTAAAAGGAAATGATTGGTGTCATCAATTTTAACAGCATCAAATGACTTACTGGCGAATTTTTGAGGGAGGAAGTAAACAAGCCAATAGGAAGAACTGTATGGCCATAAACAGCCGTACAATAACAAGACAGACCCCTATGGGGGCATAAAGAATAAGAAGCAAGGTGCTCAGCCCAAATGGACGGAACCTGGAAAAGATGCCAATGAAAAAATATTAAAATCAATTCGTAATGGATACAATAATTTTCAATTTCAAGCATAGAAAGATTAATTTTCGGAATTAGTGTACCTTTTAGTGGTACCAATAGACTTACCATGATTTATGAAATAGCTGTTCTATAGTTACTTGTTCTCCCATAAGGTAAAGGTAGTAATGATAATTTAAAAGATAATCAAAGTGACTATTTCACGGAAGCTTACGCTACGATGCTAAATTGGTTATAATAGGATTTTAAGGATCAATCGAATTAATAAAAGGGCCGTGGATGACAGGTGTGTCAATCTCAAAAGATATTCGCTTTTTCACCTCAATCCAAAGCGCTAGGAAAATGAATATGTCAGCTTTTGTCTCAATCTCAATCTGCAAGCACAGAAAAATAATTATTTTAGTATTCAACATTTAAAGGCGTGATGAAATTAAAATTCAATTTTCTTATTAAATATTTCATGCTCTCTTATTATATTAGGGGTAATCTAAATGAAATGAGGTAAGCACAGTTTAAGCAATAATTAAATATATATGCTGCATAATTATAATATGTATGTGCCATGTCAAGGAAAGTGTATATATAGCATAGCACAAAAAAGCTATTGTTGATTGCGTTGACAAATATTTCTGAATTTCTTCCTGGGATCCTTTTGTTCTCTGCGTGTATAGATAAGTTTATTTACTTTTAAAAAAAATCCGAAACATAACTCTGTCCACAAAATGTTCCCCTCGAAAATAAACTGTTTTGTTCATGTAAATTTTCCCTCTGCAAAATAATTCTAAAAGGAATTCTGAAAATAATTCTGTTCAATTCTGTCCAATTGTGTCCCCGAGAAATAATTGAATATATACTAAAAATTATTTTAAAAATATATATGTGGGACAAGAAAAACTTGGCCTTGTTATCAAAACCATGCAATTAGCCCATAGGGTTACAGTTACAGCCTTTCACTAAGATCGCGGAAGGAAACTCTAGTTTCCTTTGTGTCGAAATGTTTTTGTCCGGCACAGTAAATAACATGCCTCAGCTTCGTCCTTTTAAACACAGGGGCAGCTTCCGATCTTAACACTTATTACGCAGCTTCACATTAATTCACATAGCATACCTAGTCAGAATTATAATGTCAATATTCGTGCATGATAAATAGCTATATATATATATATATGCTGACAAAACTTCTGTGACATAAACAGGTCCACCATTACATATTATACGACACATAGGTAAAAATCCTTAAATTATTTAGCTACCTGCCTATACAATTGAAAATGTTTTTACAGTCTTCTGTGAACAGCTAACAGATTCTACCCGACAGTCTGTCTCATCATATCTGTAAATGTAATCTGTATCCATCAGTAAGTTGTATTCTACGGTTCGATTCATCCGGTTTTATATGTAGTAGTTCAGTTCGAATGGTATTCAACAATGCTGAATTTAGATTTCAACAATTAATCATTTACAGTTTATTAACAGCTCATGCAATGGACAGACTTGGTGATCTATATAGCTATACAAATGTCCGCTGAATGAATGAAAGTCTAACTTAAAATTTTATAGATACTAATAGAAGTAATTTCTTTTAAATTGAAAACTCGGACAATCAATTTCGGAAACCTTTTTTTAAACAAACTAAAATATCGAAAGTTTCCTTTCCTAAATTGTGGTAGTTAAGTAGTTACTACTGTGGAGGGATTAAGTCGTTAAGTGTCGGAAATTGCAAAAATATTTAAGTGTACTCACTGTAGTAGTATCCTTTTCTCTTACTATTACTAGCACTAGTTGTACTACACTGTACAGTACATAAACCACCCATGCAAGTACCTATGTTCAATGTTTATGTCTGTTTCTAAGTGTAAATAATCAATATTTTTGCTAATAATAAATGAATCAATTAATTAAGAGCACTTACATTCAGATTTGCTTAATAATTCCAAAAAAGAGTTTGCTGTGCGGAAAGACCTTCAAGTCAATCTGTTTGCTTCATAGTATAGGCATTATACATACAGAATACGTACGTACGTAGCTAGTCTACGTAGTATTATGAAAATGAATGACTACGACTGACTCACTACTGCTGTTATGAATGGCTATACTATTATATCCGTTGTAGTTGTAATACTTGTGATTCTTGTGAAGTTCTCTCTTGAGTTTTGTATGGTATATAATATTATGTCGTATCGTAGCAAGTAGCATATTATAGGCAGGATACTAGAAGAGGTACCCATCTTTACCTTTTACTTACAAACTCGATTCTGTGTAGTTCTACATTGACCCGAGCAACATTTTGTACCGAAATCGCAACTAATCGCTGTTAAGCTCAAGCTCGATATCGAACCGATTTCGACTAGATTAGCTGGAGAATAGCTAGCTACAGATCGCCGAAATGTCCGCCTCATCTAAGATATTCGTAACGATATGTAGCTATTGTTATCGTGCCGATTATCTGCGAATCTTCTACGAAAATTTTCCTACCTACAGCGAAATATTTGCGAATAAGTCACTAACTCTTTAAGTGCTAGCCGTGAAGTCGATGATGTTAGCTGATATGCCCAACCCATTTTTATGCAAAATATTAACCGTACATTCATTGAATCCAATTTTATAATGCTAGTTCATTTTATTAGTTTCAAAATTAAAGTACCTAGGTACTCAATAATATTCTACGGCATTGCATTATTAATATTATTGGAGTTAACATTTTAAATAGTCTGAGAACTCTGACAGTGTCATTATGTTTAGTAACATAATAACAACTTTGCCCCTGTCAATTCAGCAAATGAAGCGGATTTCAGTGATTGCCAAATTCAAGATTTTAAGTGCGACGAATCTATCCAAAGATAACTGACATTATACACTACAGACTTTATACAAAAAAACATATTTTGTGAAAATAATTTTATTTCTGAAACTTATTCAAAATTCAAAACGACCTTCAGACAAGTAATGCTCCAGATATTTTAAATGAAATTAAAAAGTGTGAGTATTATAATGTCAGTTTTCC
>JABASI010000613.1:0-35070 GCA_019776505.1 Tomocerus nigrus | reverse complement strand
AAAGCTGTAGAAACTGCTTTACAATGCAACAATGCAGTGAATATGCAAAAATTACATGTACGTATAAGGTTATAGAGGACATCCTTATAGCTAAGTAAGTAAGTATGTACAATATAAGGGGATAACAATAGCTCAAACCACACAAGTAGTAAAACCAGACAAATTCAAAGAAAGTCCAATCTTTATCACTCACTATTAACTTCTAATACGAACATTAACAATATTTAATTTTTCCTCACTCAGAAATGCAACAATTTGTAATTGCTTATTTCCTACATCCATTTGCTACTACTACTACTACAATTTCGGGCGGGAAATCCTATTCTATGTAGTATGTAGTACAACTTTTGTACTAGAATCTTAATACTGTCTTAAAACATTTTTCTCATGTTAATCAATGCAGCAGCTACCGCACCGGTCACCCACATTGAATACATGTACAAACTACTAACAAAATTTAAAAACATTCAGTTCGTTAAAAATTACGTCCTCGGAAAACATTCGAGTTTTTCAATACAGTACCACCAATAATCTGCTATGAATTAAATTTCAATATTTCATTTATACAATTAGAAAATGAAAGGGTCAGTTTAATTATACATAGGTACGTTAAAAATTACGTCTTCGGAAAGCATTTGAGTTCGAACACGGTTTTTGCCATTTGAATCTGCATTTGTGGAATTATCCTATACTTGTTTTTCTACATTTGGAAAATGAAATGATCTGTCTAATTACCTATACATGGTAGGTACTTAGGTAGGTACATTATATTTTTATTTCAACAATATATTGTGTAGGTAAAATAGATATCCTTCCATTATTGTGACTTGTCACTAAAGATAGAATTACAAAGATTCATGGAGACTAGTTAGCAAAGCTTAACTAATGGTTTTAATTCTAAATTACGCAATAGTACGTGTGTAAGAGTAATGTGAATGCAATTGGCAGTAATTACAGCATTAGTTATGCAGTGGCACTATAAACGTATGGAAAATGCAGATAAGTGTAATTTACGACTTTTAGTATCGGCATTAAAGAAATGGCAGATAAAAGTCCTGACTGTGATTTGAATTGACTTGAGTGATGGAGTGAAATGCAATCCCACATATATCACGTTTCACGATCACCATAATAATATAAATCTAACTTGGATCCCTATATCAGCTGATAAACAATCTGTCTATCTGTCGCTGGCCACATTTATATCTGAGATTCCGAGTCACGGATCTTCTAACTAACGTGTTAAACGACAATTTGACGTGAGTAACGAATAAAAGATCCATTGCATCCCAATTATAAACATTTTGCACAATATAGTATCTATAAGGAAGGGTTTATTTCTGTTATTTGTGTGTGTAAGAGTATTAATAGTTTTGAGACACGAATCTGAAAAGTGTAAGAACAGAAAGAAAAGACAGAAGTAAACAAAAGGAGTGAACTGCCGAAGAATGTAGAATGCAATGGAAGAATTGTATTTAAGAACGAAGAAAATACGTTATTTCACACTTTTATGGTAGACGCGGAGAGAGATAAGATTCCCTCTACACTCTATCTATGCCCTTTTCTCTCTTTTTTGGCTATTCATTTACCACTTTGCAGCTGTAAATGGATGCGATGCGTGGGAATGGAATAAAAGATCCATTTCTTCCTCTTCTTCTACTACTACAGCTACCTACAAACAAAACTTCACATATCTCCTCATCTCTTTTAAGATCCAATGTGATTTATTTGCTCTCGTACTGTATTAATGACTATTTACCTACACGTTGCGTTCTTATTCCGTTAAAATACTGCATCTCTCATATTAGTCCTACTATTATTCCTATTAATGATACATAGCCATATAGTTAAATGCACTTCTGCACATAATTGTAGTAATTCAATTTCTGTGTCTGTTTACGTGTAATAAAACAAAATAGACACACAAAAAATAACAAAAATCTCTCAGTGCGTGCAATTATTTAATTGCTTTGTTGTCCAATTAAATTTCTCAGAAATTATCCATCTTTTTTTCAACACAACAGTTTGTAAAAGTTAACGTGGGACACAAATAAAGAAGATATACTTATATCTCTGTAAGTAAAGGGGCCAATTTGAACACAATTAATTACAATGTCTTATCTTCATCTCATTGCAGCTTGCAACGAGTTGCATTTCCCAGAAATTCATCTCTCAATTAGACTGTAGACAAAACAAGCAAAGTAAAAGCTGATTTTTATTTGTAATTGAAAGATACCGTGAAATCAGGTTATAATGGCTAAGAAAAAGTTTCTTATCTAAGTAAAGGGGCCAATTTGAACACAAATAAATTACAATGTCTTATCTTCATCTCATTGCAGCTTGCAACGAGTTGCATTTCCCAGAAATTCATCTCTCAATTAGACTGTAGACAAAGCAAGCAAAGTAAAAGCTGATTTTTATTTGTAATTGAAAGATACCGTGAAATCAGGTTATAATGGCTAAGAAAAAGTTTCTTATTCTTCCAAACAGATTTTATTTCTGTAGGTACAACAAGTATTTGTGTCAGCACAAGTATTCTGGTGTATCCTGCTGTTGTAGAAATGAAAACGAAAAGGCTTGAATTCGTAAACATTAAAATTCCTTAATAACTTAACCACAAAAAATTAATTTCGAATTCCGCAAAATTATTTGCATAAATCTACAACTTTTAATTTTTAATGACCTATAAATGATATATTTCAATAAAATTCATTTTATAGATTGAATTGTCGATAGAATTATAGGTGCCATTATTCAGAATCTGTTTATCTAAATCTACTTCATATCTTAAAAATAAATTCAGCAGCATAATTGGCGAGGAAAGATACCGGGTTTACACTATGTCCCTATTATATTGCATGAGATGGCACATACAGAAAGGGATGAAAAAAACCAGACGTTTAAAGCATTGAAACGTGTACGCATTAACTCACAGCAGGGATGAAACGGAACTTTTTTTATCGAAACAGGCTTTAGAATCTTAAATCCTTATTTTCCTGAATAGGAAAAATAGCTAGTACACTAAATTAGCCTGTAAAAGGTAAATATTTGCACCTGCATCATCTGAGACCGTAGTATTCATATATTATTCTGAATAATATTGATCCTGATTTGATTTGAATCACATTATCCAATCAGTAGAGACTAGGATTGCCTTATATGGAAAAGAACGGTGATGAACTTGCGACGGAACGTATCCTGTTAGTTGCTCATGTAAATCCAATTTTGGAGATTTAATAGCTACCGAGACTACCGACGGAATAGAAGAGTGTCTCGTCAGAATTTCCTGTACAGTGATCGCTATATATAGACAATGGATAATTGAACAGGTGAGTTAAATCCTTCGTCACAATATTGCATCGTAAAATAATAAATTCTGGAGACAAGTCGCAAAACTGAGTATCTTTAAGACCCTGTCACCAAAAAGAGTATTAGTTACAAGTGCAATGTACTTAAAGACACAGATCCATCCATAATAATTTATTTATCTAGCTCTACGCAAGATGCATAAAGCAAAACGTTGAAAAGTATTGAATTGAGGAAGTGTTTTCGACTTTTCTCGCATGAATCTATTGTATTCGAATTTTCCTGCGAGAGAAAACAAAATAACTGTAGGTATTCCAATGGTAGGTGTGTAATTTATGTTTCTTGCAACTATTTCACAATAGAAGATTTACTAAGAGAGGGCTAACTGATAGAGATGTATTTTGTATTATATATAGGGAATGTGCGAGAGTTACATCATATTTACAAATAATAATGGTAGCCCTCATCTGATCTGGTCTGACTGTGACTTGTTGTAGTAGAAATTATTTTGGCATAGCAAACCAGGACCAAATGAGGCTAGCCTTTCCTTTTCACCACTACTCGTCGACACTCTTCCCTCATCTTTTTTTCTCATTACATTTTTACATGTACACGCAGTTTACGTTTTCCTATATAAATCTGCGTAGTAAATATGTGCACAAATTTTAATAGAAAATGGCAAAACATGAATATTAATCGGCTGAATGTACAGTTTAAGGTTGTGAGTTGTTCAGGAATGGAAAATGCAAAACGAAAAGACCAGGTCGGGTAAGAGTACAATGGCCGGACGGAAGAACAAGTTTATAGTTTCAGACAAAGAGAGAGAACAAGTCAGCCCTTTTGTATTTGAATCAAAGGGTAAAACCATACTAACAACGAAAGGTAGAAGATTCGAGATTCGATCCGGCTACAAACGTTACAACAATAATGCAATAATACTTAGTCAGTCAGTTGTATTTAGACAGACGAGCATACTACTAGTATTTAGTGGATAAGGTAATGAATACATTACATCCACAATAATTTACATTTTTACATTACATCACAGAAGAACAGCTCACCTGCAGTAGCCATAGTCAAAAACCTAGTGAAATATTACGGAAAACTCAAAACTTCCAACAGACAGCATGAGCTATGGGATTCGCGCACTAGGAATTTGAATATTTTATTAGCGACAAGCAAGAAAACCATTTTACTCACTCACTTCATCATACAAATACTTCCAACTACAATAAATATGCGTTTTCTGTTCCAATGAATAAGAAAATTAACGCACTTGCTCCGTGTACCCTGTCCAGTCATCAGACAAACAAACAGATAAATTAAATTTGATTTTCTATTACACTGAACAACTAAGCTAGCTAGCTATGTGCATGCTCTTCAAGATCTTTCTTAGATATCTTCTCTAAGATGTTCATTTCACTAATATTTAATATAATATGCGTGTCAGGTCCAGCAAACCAAGGAAAATCTCCAAACCAGTTGGGGATTTTCACTCGCACTTGCTGAATAATTGAACCTTGCCAAGCGTTATTTTATGTCATGTTAGTTTTGAATCTGCGTTCGATGATCTACGCTATTTTCCTCATTAATATCTGTTTGTAATATTAAATCCTCTCTCAGCATTCATACTTTCATACATTCTCTTCTCCCTCTCTCTCTCTCTCTTTTCCTCATTCTCATCCTCGTTTAGCTAGTTTTGTCTACCCACGAGATTTTCCCTTCTTGTACATTCATACAACTGATAACTGATAAACATAACCGTAAAAAGATGCATCTATGTCCGACTATTAAAAAACCGGGCCCAGCTACATTTTTTCTTAACCAATTACTTAAAAGAGTTACTGGTTCACTTATACAAAATTACAACTCTACGCTAATCATAACATGAAAACAGAAAAACAAACTGGACAATGAAAATTTACTTCTTTTAAACTTGGGATTTCAAAACATGTTAATTTTATAGTCGGTATCCACATATTAACATTCTGATTTTATTTCTTCTCGTTAGTTGTAACTGCAGATACAGTGTTTCCAAAAAATCCTTGCAAAATTAGAATTTCAAAATATGTTTACTTTACTGTCGACATCCACAAATTAACATTCTGATTTTATTTCGGCATCCAAATTATGAACGCAGATTGTTAATAAATACTTCGGATAATTTATTTTATTTATTAATTCGCAGAAGTTCTTATGTGATGGACAATAGTTATATGTACCCAGTATTGTCTATCATATTATTATCATTGTACTATCAACTGTTTGTAGTATGTGGATCGATAAAATGAAAAGATTTATTTAATTGAACACATTAAGTATTTGTAATAAATTAAGTACATCTTTACTATATGAAAGATAAAAGTAATCTGTGTATGAAGTTGTATCTTTGATATTTAATCCTGTTGCCTGCTGCGCGTTATCTTTGTTAAGTGAAGCAAAACTATATGCAAGTACTGTAGCCTTTAATTATCTTTATAATATGATATTATGCTTGTTTTATTTAGACATGGCCTATAGACACTATGATTGCTATTATTTGTATGGCTATTAGATAAGTGAGCACTTAAATTTTTAAGCTTCATCTTTATCGCTTTTTATTTGGATTAGTTTACATTGCCATGTTCGAATGTAATTGGTTTGAGGGATCTTTTATTGTCCAGCTGTCTGTGTAAATGTCTAATAAATTAAACTAATTTGACATTTATCTTCTATTCAGGCAATAAATGTTTTGTTTTCAGACAATCTCATGTACGTACACAGTAGAATCTTCTCATGATAATGGCCAGGAGATCTAATATCAATAAATGAATGAAGGTATGCACTCTGCACACACAAATCCCAAATGCAAATGTTACGAGATTAGTGATTTGTAGTAGTGAGAGGATTTGTATATGCGTGTGTATAATAAAAAGAAATATGTAGGTACATATTATTATTATTATTGCTGTGTATATGTGTGTGTGTTGTAGCTGTCAGTTGGAGAATGACCATCACATCAACTGACAATCAAAAAATCCAGTTTTTACAGTAGAACATGAAGAAGATTCTCTCTTGTACACAAATCAATCGTAAAGCATCGATACGGAAATGCAGAATGCATTTTACCGATACATCATCATCAGATGTGCCTACCTTGAACTTTAATCTTGAAGTCAGGCCGAAAGTAAATTAAATGCATCAAAGCTCAAAAAACTCAAGTTGAGAGAGCCGATAATATTTTCATAATAATTCATAATTTATGAGTGTAACTACTAGTCTGATAGATTTTAGCAGTTATGTAGCTGTTTTTCAAATCCAGACGTTTTAAATTGAAGTCGGAGTGGGGAGGAGTAGCCATCAAGGAATTTGCATGCAAATGTTGCGTAACATGTTCGTAGTTTCACTACTACGATACGAATACGACTACCGCTCATCTGTGTAGTGTAGAGTGATTGACTGTGTTGTTTTTCATTGTCAGCAGAAAAGTGATGAGGAACCGGCTTAGTTGCCAGCTCGATCTTTTCCCTTCTTCTTTTCCTTACTGTTTTCTTCTGTCTCCTCGTCGGGATCATTTCAAATGAATGACTATTATCTATGACTTGAATGAATCAAGTACCGCTCCAAATGAAATCAAATGAATCTTGATTTCTGGAAGGGAATCTTATAGAAGGGAATAAAACACAACAACTAAACTACCGTACTTACGAGACTCTGTGAGCTAACGCTGTTCTTGTTTACACAAGAAGATTCCCTGCAGGTGTGCAACCAAATGCAATCCAAATGAACGTGACAGTTTCAAACTACAAATATATATAGTGCTTTCATCTTTTCCACACTTATATACGTGGGTATCTTAAGGGTGACTCTCAATGGGCATTGTGAGAGTACTCAAACCAATGTATTAACAAAAATCTTCAACAGATACCACAATTTTTTACCGAACACTACCAAACTTTTCTCAAAAATCGGATTTTATATTATCTAGAACACCTGAAGGCCAAAAGTAATTGTTTTGAGTCGGAAGGCAGCTGCCGACAACTTTAAAGTTAAAGGGAAATTGTCGGCAACTGCCTTCCGACTCAAAACTATTATTTTTGGCCTTCGGGAGCTCTAGATTTTAAAAAATCCGATTCTTGAGGAAATTTTTTAGCGTTCGGTGAAAAATTGTGGTGCGTAGGAAGTGTCTGCTAATATTTGGTTGAGTACTCTCAAAATTGCCAATTGAGAGTCACCCTTAAGAAAGTTGCCTATCTATTGCACATTTACATTTAGCTCAGGATTTGTTTTCACTGTGCATCTAAATCTTCTTTCAATCTTTTACAAAACGAAATGAGAGACTCCCCTTTGGCTATTGCTGACATGACACTGATACACATACACATGAGATGTGAATAAAGAGCATGTAGCAACACTAACTTAAACAGTTTCATCTTCTTTTCATTTCCTATTGCAGAATGAAATGATATCAGAGATCAGAAGAACACACCTTATTCATGCCTTATACAATTGTTGTATTTTGCATGAGAAATGAGACCTTACTGTTTGGACAAGAAAAACGGGCTAAAGATGACGGATAAGCGGAACAGTTAATTTACGACAGAGACGTGATTAATAATCTCTCCCTCTGAACTTACATAAACCATTGCCAATGACATTTTATCGGTCATAAGGGTGTGCATCATCCCTCTAGTATGAATTTATAATTCGATTAACAAATCATGCATTGGATTTGAAACTTTCGTTGATACTCACACTCACATTATGTAGAGTTGACATTTGACATTGCAAATGAGTTGACGCAAAAGATTTACTGAACTTTTAAATATTTTTAAGATTTTCTAGTATTTCTCACGATTGCTAATCAGTTAAATGGTTTCGGCAATATTTTTCAGTTTCTGGTTGAATTTTAGGAGCAACATTTGTAACCTTCATCTGTACCAAATTATCAATTAAATTTAAATGATTTTCTAGCATTTCTCATGACTGGCAATCAATTGTGAAATCCCAAACAATCTCAACAGGTGATTTCTTGATAGTTTTCAATTTTTACCGACAACGCTCTTTTAAACCCCACACTACCTGCTCTTTTATAATCATAGATTTATTTATTTTTATTTATAAGAAAATCTAGTAGTGACTGAGCGAAATAATTTTTAATGACTTTATTTACGAATAATAACGCAACGAGGTGATTCCGTTTATGTTAACAAAGACTAAACTACCTTAATTTAGAAAGGTCAAATTAAAATGTGACGGAGCTAACCACAAATGGCGTAGGTAGCTACGTACGTAAGTTAACGAAAATTCAGACAGCAGCAGTGAGTCTCATGTTCATTCAGTGTTCAATGTTTATTATATTCTGCGTATCTACTTGTATGGGCATCCATCATAGCTAATTCTTCCACTCATTCTTCGTTAATAAATATAACACAAAAGAATAATCAGAGCACAAAGACGAAAGGGTTAAGGTTAGATTTACTTCATCCACGCCTCGACAGTTTTAAGCCCAGTGTATAGAGACCACATCTTTATATTGTGATTTGTAAATGCACGTTGGAGTTTTAAATGTATGTTATCAGTGTGAACAGACTCAGGTTGATATTCTTGGTAATTCTTAATTTATATACCAGTAGTGCATATTATTAGTGCAGATACAAAGATGTCTGCTCTATATTGCAATAATATCATACTGATACACATAACAATATCTCTTCGTACAATAATAATGACGTGATACAACAGATTTCAACTATATAATTAACTTTTTCTGCAACGCAATTGACAGAAATGCTAATATTTTATAATAGAGATACAGCTATGTTATAATTATGTCTAAATTGTGATTATACTGTTTAACAGGTTCATTTTCACACTTCTTTAATACCTTCCTATGTAAATGAATTAAAGTTTCAAGACAGACTACGACTTGTGCTTGTAGGCTTAAAATTCTTAATTGTAAACAAATGCATTAAATTTTATTGCAGTGGATTTTAATGGTAGTACTATAGACAATGCACCATAAAATAAAGTTACAAAAGAATTCAGAAGTAGTAAACTCAACTGGAATCATTAAAGATCAGAATAATATAAGATTCTATATAGAAGCCTATAATTTTGAGAGTGCAATGCAAGTTTAGGATGATACAGACTTCCACCACGATCATAATAGCAAAATGGCAATGTGTGTTATGTAAAACACGCTCACTTGTTGCTCTATCATATTCAGCTCGTCGTATTATTCTATTATTTGTACACAAAGTGTAGAAGATATCTGTAAAATTGAGTAAAAAAGAACTGTGTGCTCTGTATAGCATGAGCAATGTGTTAAAAGGAGTAGGTATAGGTACTAATAGACTACGAATGCTGAATGCACAAAAGCAAAAAGCAGCTTGAGATTGTTTTCTAATATTCGCTTCAGTTATTTTATGGACAATTGCCAAGATAGGGCAATAGCCCAACGAAGAGCCAACATATAACGAAGAAAAGGCGAGTCCAACTTTTATTAAAGGGCAGCAGCAGCAGCTGGGGAATAATTCAAGAAACTGACACATCCGTCTACCTGTGTATAGCAAATAGCTACATCTTTTTTGATAGGATAATATGGGAACTCTGCCCACTTGCTAAATACCTTAACACTTGTTTCTTTCATAAAAATTATTTATTAGCATTTTATGCGAGTTGTACCGTAAAAACGATTAATAATAGTTAAAACTAATTAAATGACGCTCTTATTTGTAGGATCACGATTAGCCAGATCAATTGCAGTCGGAGGATGACGTCTTTTATTTAGCAGGAGGAGATGATCAACATCAACAGAGGAGCTATCTGTCTGGTACATCAACTTTGGGCTTGGCATTTACCACTAATTAACTAACTCGGCAAAAGATTTTTAAGGATTAGTACCTGTTGCACCAGATAACTATAATCCTCTAGCTAATTTACATAGTCTACTATTAAAAGCAACTTTTCTTTTATTATTCCCAGAAAATATAATTAGCTACCTACTATAAGTTTCTGAGAAGAAGGGATGATTTTTCTTATTTATTATGTTAAGGAATCTGAATCTGTACCAGCACGGCTTACACCTAATTAGACAAAGGATCCAAAACCTATAAACTTAAAATTTAATCCTTCTATCCACAGAAGATCAGAATTCGGTGGAGTGAAAAGATTATGACGTGCTGATTCTACGAGTTAAACAATTATCTAGTCATTTTCCTATTGTCTGTAACTGATTTATTTACTTTCCTATTATCTTATCGCTTCAAATGTTTTTTGGCAATAAAGTCCTCTTTAAACTATTTCTAATAGGAGGATACTCATCTTTTCTATACTCTCTGCATTTTATATCCATTCACATAATAGCTAATCCTTTTTTCGTCTCGTATCTTGGACACAGGTAAACACATTCATTTACTACAACAAGTGCACATGCTACACATCAATCTCCTATCTATACGTCTACTTACTTCCATCTTTTGTAAAAAGTACCTAAATGTTATGGAACTAAAACTACCTTGCTTGTTTGTAGTAGAGCAGATAATATAATGCCATTAGACATTAGATGGCCACAGTAATTGTTACAAGTAATTCAAGTTCATCTCTCGAGTCAATGCTCATAAAACAAAATAAAAAAGAACCGTTTGTTCAATTATTGAAATTGTAATGCATTATGTGACGTCATGTGTAGCGAGCACCTAAACAAATAATACATACAATTCCATATAATATACATCCACTTTGTGATACTACTCAAAAGCTTTCATGTTCATACATAATCATATTAGTGACTAAGTACATGTGAATATGTAATAAGAAAAATACAGAAAACACTGCCAATAAAAAGTAACAGTGAAAGGATGATTCTGCCCAGTGATTTCTGTTGGAGCAGATTTTTATTTGACCCATGAATCAGTAATATGAATGAGAGAAAAATATTGAGTAACTAAATCTTATGCACAAATTATCCTGCAGAAACATTATGAATATCATTAGAAATATTTTTTTAATGTTTGCAATTTTCTGCGTCTATAAGGTAATTTTATTGTCATTTCAATTATAGTGGTATTACCAAATATTACCAGATAGTTTAGTTTTAAAGGTCCTGGCATCATTTTAGCAATAAATTCATTAAACAACACCACATTAAATATCTAAGTGACAATTATTTACACGTAGGTACTACACTTCTTAAAGACTTAATTTAATTGAGTGTTCTATGCAAGTTCCACAGGTGAGTGCACCGTGCGCAGCTACGAAATACAAAACTGGTGTGAATTAGTAAATCTTTTTGTAGTTCATCTTCTATATTTCCCCAAAAAAATGAAATCCTGTAAAGATATTGGTAGCCATAATTTTTTTTATTTCATTGTCGCAACCATTTTTAATGTTGAATTTGCGGAAACAGAGTATACTTAAAAAGGGAATATCAATTATTATTTATATTATTAGCATATATAGCTATGTTTTGGATTCCTTGTTGACTTATTTGTGAAACGGATGATATTAACCCAAGATGAATGTATTATCCGACCACAAAAGGATAACATCTGAGTAGAAACTTAAGAAAGAAATAAGGGAGCCTTGGAACTTGCATTGAAAATTGCAATTGGGCAATTTGTATGTAAGGACCTTCTTTACTGTCGCGATATTAATGTACATTTCCGTCGTTTTTAGTGGGACCTTAGCGTTTAATTTATGCGTTGAAGTCGGCAAAATGGTTTCAAAGCAAAGGAAATCCATTGACTATAGAATGTTGGAGGATAATAATGCAGGAAGAGTTTAGTAGCCGCATTTGTTTTGGCTCATTGAATGAAGAATGAAAAAAGGTGAGTTTTCTTTCGTGTTTGGGCTGTCACTCGTTTAAATCAGAGAAAAATCATCTGCATACTTTTATAGGTAGAAATGGAGATGATTCTTCTGTGGCGATTCATTAGAATTACAAATCTGTTTCTATAAAATGAAATTTAACACTATTAAATTTTAAATTGTGAGTTGAGTCGGACACCAAATGACCAAATGAGCAATAGAGAGAGAGAGAGAATTTTGGCTGCAGCAACAAAGGCAACAGATAAATAAATGACAAAAAGTCAACAGAACTGAAGCCAAGCCACAGGAATTGGGGAAATCATAAAGTTTCACCTGTGAACTAAACAACCCTCATTCAGACAAACATTATACAGATTATTATTACGAGTGTAACTGATTGTGTGATTGCCCAAGTTGCTTCCATCCTACTTGGACTCTTTTATTTATTAAGGACAAGAAGTACATGAAAAGACTTTTGCTTTTTGCTCATCTTCTCCACTTCGGTTCTCTGTGTCTATATGTCTGAGCCATCAAAGCAAAATAATCATCTTAACTACTTTCCTTATAAAACTCAGAGCCTACTTTATCTCTCTTGTAGTAAATGAATGAAAAAAAAAGAATTCAACACTGTACAGTACAAAATTACAGGCAGACGAGCGTGTAATACACTTACGGCTTTTTCTTTACGGGACTTGTACATGGAACGAGTATACATTTATCTTTTAAACAGAAGAAACAGTGTACGCATATCTAAGTCATTGTCTGTCTCTAGCAACAGAGAGTATAGAATAGAGCGTAGAAAAAGCACTTAAATATTTTTATTGTTTGGAATTGCACGGTTTTGTATGTACGTAGTCTATTTACTACGAAATTGCCCTCTCTCTCAACAGTCTACGCTCATAAAGAGCTATTAGTGCTAAACGACAAAAGTGAATCTGGAGAAATCGGAAGGGCTGACTGACAATGCAGGAAACATAAGCAATAAAATAATCATGATAATCATACCGACAACACAAAGACAAGCTTCTTATATTATACCTATACCTATATAGCACGTTTTAAGAATACCAAACATTATATTCGTTCACTAATGTTTATATAGGTATACACTTTTTTTCAACACTAGCCTATACTCATAATAAATACAATGATAAAT
This sequence comes from Tomocerus nigrus, assembly GCA_019776505.1. Taxonomy (NCBI): domain Eukaryota; kingdom Metazoa; phylum Arthropoda; class Collembola; order Entomobryomorpha; family Tomoceridae; genus Tomocerus; species Tomocerus nigrus. Next base: position 21,818 of record JABASI010000613.1, on the reverse strand, counting down.
GTGGCACAAACCTACTAAGAAATGTTCTACTGTGACTCTTCTCTCCTATTAACTACTTTAGCTACGTGATGTTTACAGACTTTACACTTTAAAGCTAAAAAGAAAGGAAACGGATAGAGAAACGAATCATGCGAGGCGCAAATAGGAAAATTATTATTATTTACCTTGTACACACACATAGAATAATTAATATTCTACTTAAATGAAAGAAACAATGAAAAGTATTTGTGGGAAGCTATTACTTTTAGCTTCTCTCAGGTTAATTTACAGAAAACAAAGTAGCCCGTGCTAAAAACTTTTTTGTGCACACCTCTGCCTATTAATTTTGTCTATTAATATTATTGACTTCAAAAAAATAGGTAAAAAGCAATGGGTAAATAAAACTATTGAAATAATTTTCAACTATATATTTAACTATAAATGTATCAATTCATTTTTACTAACCAAAATGTCATCAATACTAAAATTGTAAAGTTGGAATATTTTTTACAAAGTTTTGAATTGCAGATAATATTGACTATAGCAAGTTATTAATTTTGAAAGAAAATTAAAATATGAATGTTTTGAATCTAACGTGTCGTTCTAGTTTGTTTCATCAGGATTCAGGAATCATTCAGGATGACAATACGAGACTAGGACTACTTACCATACAATTTTGATATTACATTGAGGGGAAATTATTTTAGCAATGTGCTAAAACTGGCAAATATTATGTTTTTCTTTTATTTCTTGACGATTCTGTTTCGTTTTGTTATGTTATTTATTTGTTCATTTAGCACAGAAGAAGAAACAAGAACAATACGCTCATCGTCAGTCAGCAGACAGTTCGGCACAATTCAATTCTTCTCACGCCAACGCAACGTAAAAGTTTGTGAACGTCACGGAAGGCACAGACAGAGACAGATAAGAATGGCTCAGACTCAGAAAAGAAGAAGAGAGCAGTCAAGAATAGAAAGAAGAATGAAATAAATAAAAAAACATCAATGTGTAGGGATAAAAGTCTGAGAGCAAAGTACATAACAGAAGACAGTGCCCAAAAATACAATGGAGATGCTTTTATTATGAACTAACTTAAATAACCGCAAGCTTTTCTTTCTTTGCACAAAAACAAAATATCTTTCTGTGCATAAAATAAATATTCACTGGTAGATGCGATAATCTATTGTTACTTTGATCTTCACATGCAAAATGCAAAGTACAGTATTCGACTAGAGAGAGAGAGATAATCTATGTTCTTATGTCTCTCTTTGACATACGGCCAATTTATTCGCACAGATGATAACATCAGACAATACTCAAGTCAGAAATTACACAAGATGCGTATATAATACATGCACACATAATGTTATGTATATAGACACTTTAAATATAGTAATCACTTCTGCATGTAGCCACTCATCTTGCATTATTAGTACCTTATGATCAGTTTCAGATTTTAAATCATACAATCTTCTTGTATAATGTAATTATTAACATTTTCTGTTTGTTTTTCTACCAAAGTACCGTAAACATAACTGTACGATTTCCTAACCTTATTATCATAATATTGATATAGGTACCCATACATAGATGTGCCCATGGATCTTCTTAAAGGATGATGATAATATTATTCTTCTGAAGAGCTTTTCAGAATCCACTAATATGTTTTCTCAATTGCTATTTGCAGCAATACATTTAATTAAATATTTTCTTTTCTTGGAAAACTTTGCTATATACTTACATCCTCTCATAGTGGATTAGTGAAGAAAATCATTTTACTGCGTAAAATCACTTTCATAAAAATATAATTGCCTAATAACTCTACATTTTTGTTTTCTATAACATTTTACATGTGATCTTGATAACATACTATCGATAAAAGTATGCAAGGTAAATAAATGTTTAATAATTTATCATTATTTTTACGCGTCGATTCTAAACAAGAAACAAAGATAGCCAAGTCGTCCACGATCTAAATAACTGTAATGACGTATTATTACCATTTTCTACATTTATTGCATTCGTTGTTGAAACCTAACATTGATATTAATTTTATGGTGACAATTTTTGTATAAATGGCATAGCATACTTTAGCTATCATAAATAAGAAAATGCATTTCAGTTACAAATCATGGCTACACATCTTGTTAACTGTAGAGGATTATGCGTGCGTGACCTCGAGTGATCTTGAATTATATCTTTCAGTGGACGAACTTAATTATAAGACAATAAAAACGATGCAACTGTATTAGCACAATAACTATCTCAGTCAAAGGCTTCTGGATTCTTTGTGGTTAACTGTGTCATTTAGTCATTGCAAACATTTTGTGTATTTTTCTATGTATCATCAGTAAAGATTTCCAAAAGTATCCTGAAAAGATGGTGCCGATACAAAAGGACAATATTTCCCAGAGAAATTGGCATGTCGTTTGGATTGTGTTTATGACTAAAATTCAATAAAAAGCGATAAGTAAAAAAGATCAAATGCTCACCACAAAATGGTATTCCCTCGGGGGTCCATTTTCCATCTTCTGTACAAATTCTGCGAGCTGGTCCGAGCAACTCAAAGCCTCTATCACAGGCATAGGTAGCTACTGTACCCTCTATAAGTTTTGGCGTTGAAAATGTGAGAGATGAATGTGCAGGGGCTCCCGGGTATCCACAGGATGAAACTAAAAATAACAAAATTATTAATTATTATGATTATTTAATTGAAACTATTCATTTATTTCATTCATAGAAAATTGATTGTCTGTAAATAGGCATGTTCCTTATTCCTTACAATCAATCACGTTCTTCCTTGCATAAATCAAAAGTAGAGCAGTGGGTAGTGTCAAAGTAGCCTGCTGTTAATTATTGGGCTATTTAAAATATTTTTAATGCATAAATACTCGTATTATTGGTGTATAATCGAAAGACTTGTTTTGTTAAGACATAGAGGAATAGCGACTGCTAAACAATGGAATTGGGACGAGACGATAGCAATACCTGTAAGTTAAGTCAGCAAGTAAGTAAGAGTCGTTTGGTTGGACATGATACAAATGTCTAAGGTAAATATATCAGTTTCAGCTCCACTTCACATCAAACAAAGCCGACAAGACAAATCCGACTTTTGCTTTTCATGTCTTTATGAATATTTTCATATTTATTTACACGAGATGGATACGATAGGTTATCTGATTCAGGAAAACTAAAACAAACTGTGCTGAGGTTCATAGTCGTTCGTAGTCTGGCTGGATATGTACCGAGACCCTCATCGTACAGAGTCGTCGTACATTCACACGGGAAACAAAGTCTCGAGACGAAGGTACATGTAAGTAAGTACGATGTACAGGCGTCAAATCGACTTTGTCTCTAGTCGGAATTATCCTGAATTTTTCTATTATAGGATACAATAGACTTTCATAGACTGCTCCAAAGGAATGACCCGGCTGACTGGACTGACTACAATTGCTATGGAATGGACTACTTATTCACTTTTACTCTGTTTTATGTCTCCTTCAAAATATAAATTATTACTATGCACTAATATGACAAACTTGAGGAATCACATTAAATTGTAAGAAGAACGAATGTATTTTTGAGTTGGTAAACTAATGTGTGGAAAATATTTTAATATTGATTTGAGACATTTTTTATTTTTCAATTTTTATTACTAATCTCGCATGGACAGCACACAATTTTAAGCATAAATGAATTTTTTAATCAACAAGAAGAATGCAGATTGATTTTCCCCTTAAAATTGTTCTGTTTTGGAAGCAACGAAGGTATTAATTTACTCACAGTCAAAATCTATGTTAATAATGTTCCATATTAATAAGAAATCCTGTTTTAAGGAATTAGTCGCACCGAAAAGGTGTACCTATCCATTTAGTCTAAATTGACTGGTTAGTTTGGCCGAGTTTCAGACAGGATAAATAAATAGTACAGAATAATACAGGAAAGTTGGGTTGTGCTTCTCTATTAAACTGCATTAACCATTTAAATGCACACAACAATAAATAATAATGTGAATTACAATCCAGATCTAAGTTTACAATTTCGTTTGTTGTTTCGTACACAGAAATCAGAACACGAAAGGAAGTTGAAAGTTTAAGGTCGCATCACTTACTCACATTCTTCACATGAATTATACTTCACACCATATCATCAAGTCATAAGCAGTTTGTAGTACTATGTGGCTAACCTATCTATTAAGTACAACAATACACCTCCCTCCTGGCCTATTATATTAACTTTTCTACATGTAATTCCCTACACGATCACCCAATTTGTATTAACATCAATGGTGACTTTTGGTGACATTTTTGTACATGTACTGAACAATAGTATCCAGCCAATTTTTGGTTTTAGCTATTAAGGGCACAGTTTTGTCTTTAATTTTCATTTCGATTTCATTGTCACTATATTTACAAATAAACCACACCGATTTGAATTTTTTGGATGATAAAATGAAGAGTGAATGAATTTTGTATTTAGGTTTATTTGTGCATTGCAGTCATGCATTCGTTTTTCACCTCCATAAATTGCATTTTCAATAAAGTACCTTGCGAATGTATTACAGCATTATTCAATCAATTAATTCAGGTATAATGCAAAATGCAATGCATTCACTGAATTGTAAAAGAAAAACTGAATGACATGCTTAGTAAAGTATATCAATTGAACTCACAATCGCAACAGGAAATAAATAATGGAGATAAAGTAGAGATGTCTATAACTATTAAGATAAATATTCGTTAATTGAATATATTACTGCTACTGTTGTGTGTGTATGTACATAGAGTAGAAAGATAAGAATAGGAGAAGCACTAATGGAGATAGGTAACCTGATGTAATAAAACCGGCTGGAATAATAACATTAAGATCTTATAAGACCAGAAGCAAAAGTAATAATAATAGCAAATAAATAACGCACAGGCAAAGATAACTAGGTACAAATAACAATAAACATAGAAGAATGATACATTATGCACAATGGCCAGTTAGATACCTAAATGCAACAGCAGCCAGTAACTATTCAATTGCCTTCAACTAACAGAAATAAATAAAATATAGTGCATAGTCGTAAATAGGCAAAGTACATCGACACATGGCAGGAGGAAAATCTTTCAAACTTCTTCCAACTGGTTTCCTTCTGGTTAGCTTCAAGTCTACGTTTTTATGCATTTAAAACGTTAGCTCACCTATTTACTAATAGTACTCTCATCTTAAAACAGTAATCTATGCACATTGTAGTAGGTATACACAAACTGAAACTCCGCTTTACACTACACAAACCTTTCATTACGGTGAATTTAATGGTTTCGCTCTAATGGGACATTTTATGATGAATTATACAAGGTATTTGCACTTTGTGTGGCCCATTACTACACTGAAACCTAAAAGTGTAAAATTCAACGAACACACGTAACCCACTTACATATTAACTAACATTAATTAATTTTTTATCTCCTTAAACTCTTAACTAAATGTCCTACAGTCCTACCTTAACCACCCTAATTATTAAGATACACATAAAATCACTACCTAAATATGACATAGCATTGCACTAATGATTTTACGGAATTATGTATTTATCTACCTGAGCTAACAAACATATGCCATTTATTCCAGAGTTGCAACTTATTACAAGCTATATACACTATATCATCATTATCCCTTCGTATAGCCATACACAATCCAATGCAAACCTAAGTAGGACATTACAAAAAAGATAAAAGGATGCATTCATTCATCCCATCATCATAAATTCAAATTGCAATTGCAGAAGGCAGTACAACTGTCAATAAAATGAACAACAATTCAGCTACAGTTGTATTATTCGCCCCGTTCTACATTTTATGACAAGTTTCACACGTATCTACATTACTATATTCGTAATAAAGTCTGACTGCTGATGGCGAATTACAATCAAAGAAACTTATTACAGTTGGGCAGTACAAAACAAAACCAAATAACATAGGTATGCCAATGGGAGTACAAAGATTTATTATACTTCTTTAGTTGTCATTTCTAGAATAACAACACCAATATAGGTTATCTTTCACACAAACTACTACGTTTATGTAATAATTAATTTGTAAGAGACAAAAAGATAACAATATGATAATATTGCAGAAATTGTGCAGAAATTAATCATTTACATAAATACATCATCAAAAAATGAGTGCTACATTCTTGACCATTTCTTGTAGCTTATAAATGGAAGATGGACATAAAGATGCAGCAGAAACCTACAATCATTTAAATTACAATTATTTTGTTCCAGAATAAACTTCTGTACGGAATTCGATAATAATCAGAGAAAATACAATAAAATGTGATAATGTTTTATAAAGTATGTAGAAATTATTCCTTTTCATAAATGGATGATGAAAACATCATCAAAATATTAGAGCTATACATTCTTAATAGATAATTAATCTATAATAAATTAGTAAAATTTGCAATTAATCTGCCCGTAGAATAGGCTTCTGGACGAAATTCGATAATAATTTAGATATTGGTAATGACGAATAGTAAAAAATTATGTAAAAGACGCAAGAGAATGATGATTCATGAGAAAATCAATATTAGCTGGCTAAGGATGAGTCTGTTGAGTATAAAAGTGGAGTGGTTGGTTGGTGAGTTGATGGCTAAGGCAGAAAGTCACTAGGACAAGACGAGGCAAGTTGGACAGAGCAGAACAGGACTCAGAACAACTTGGATATTTTCGTAAAGGATGTCATATTTAACTTGAAAGTCATTGTTGATTTGCGACAGCAGTGTCCTGCTCTGCTTAGCGTCCGTCTGTTGGCCGGCGGGATGATGATGATTTGCCTATGCTTAGGCTTTTATATATATGTCTTTGCTATTTTATTTTCTGTGAGGATGATTTCTGTCTTTCTTGTCTGTCCACATATTTAGCATTTCCATTCATCAAATCATTTCCTATAGTATTACATCGCCAAGACTGTCTGCCCATACCGAAATGACACTTACTGTCTCTTATGAAAAAGAAGAAGAAGAAGACAGACTAGGAACCAAAACTAAAGCCAGTTGGTTTAGTTTCACATGATTTTCTGCTTTGGACATACTTACATAGTTGGATTGGATTGTTCAATAGATGATAGTGCATGTTTACCCAGATGACAATGATGACATTATTATTTCTCTTTCTCTCCCCCCTCCGCCTCTCAGATTTACTATTGTGTTTTCCATTCCCTTTACACTCATTACAAGCCAATAATACTCATGAATACTTATGCACGAGCAGGGAATCATCTCTCTAAAACTCTACACACCATTTAGACATCCCTAAAGCTAAGAAAACAAGAAAATGATGAGACATACTCGTAAAATTTACAACCAAAAGAGATAAGAATTACAGATAGACATTGGCTTAGAATCACATATTTGAAATTTATACAACAAGATAGTAAATCTAAAGCCAGTTATTTCTGTTTTCTGACGACACAGCCAAGTATTTGTGTCGTGTAAAGTGACACCTCGATTTTCAAAGACCACTTTAGCACTCTGTACTTAATTCTTGTGCAAATACAAACACAAACCCAAAAACTAATAAACAAAGGAATTTTACATTAATTTTTCAATTTCTCCCAGAAACAACGCAATGTAGCCACTGCTGCTGCTTTCATCATATTTTTATTGTATCAAAGCACAGTTATACGAATATGATCGCATATTGCGCCACACTGAAATCTTCATTATTCAAAAAAATTGATTTAACACTAGTTTGATAGGTCGCTGCGTTTAAATATAATTCTAGCTTCTCAACAGTAGCCATAAATGCATTTTTGCTCTCTGAAATAAAATGTGTGTGTGCTATTTAAAGGAGTAGTACGTAGTGGAAGGGAAAGAAAAGAAATAGGGAAATATCTTCAGGCCAATGGGTAACTAACTGTACTCTAATATTTTGCATAGTATTTGCTTACGTACCTACATATCCGCAGATCGTAAACAGAACATTAAAGATGATGGGCAAATAATACAAAGAATGCCAGTATACAATATTTGTATAAGACAGTGCTGAATAGATGGGAAATTGCGTATGATCCTTTATAGTTAGTTGACTTGTATACTTGTATGGACTGAGGGAGTTTCCATTTGCATAAAAAGCAGCTGGAACTAAGAGTCAGTCTCCTTTGGATTATTGAATTGAAACATTAACTTCAGCAACCTGACACAATGGAAATCTTGTAAGTGCATGGCAACTTCACTTGCATAAAGGCTATCTATCTTCATTTCATACATAACTAGGGAATGCAGTCATTAATGAACTCTCTTGAATTACTATACCAAATGCATGTTAATATTTACACAGGTAACGTTGGCTAATTAATAAAAAAATAAGTCAGTCAGTCTTTTGTAAGTGAATTAAACAAACAATCTTGTGCTTATCCATTATCTACTTAGAATTTAGAATGAGAAGAATGTCATAGAAGACAATGGAGCTGTCCTGTACAGGTTTATGCTATTTTGTACTAGATAATAATGCTATGTGTCAGTAGTGCCTACGTAACAGAATTTCCTTGTCTTCAGACATTAACGTAAACAATGAGTATCATTTAGACGCATCACATCTGTCTTACCTTGTCAACATTTGTATTACTGTATAAAAATAGAGGCTCTGTCTTAAAAATACGGGATTTATATCAAAGACGCCCACAGGCCAGCAGATATATACAGATACCTAAACCAAATTACCACAACCAAGACTCAGACAACATCCAGTCAAATTATTTCAATTGCTAAAAATACATTCGATAGTTTTAAGCAGATAATCAATGCAAAGTGTATGATAAATAGCATCAAAATTCAGGCCCAGGGAATCCAAAGTTAATTGAAGAAATCCAGGTAACTTAATATTTTACTGGATATTGATGCTTGGTTGGTGAATGTTTCAACTGTTGAAAATTAGAACAATTCTAATTTTCGGTTTTGGGACAATAATTATTAATAAATAGTTTCATGACGTTATATTTATTTTAATAACGCAATAATAAAATGTGTACCATATTTAACAGATATTCTGAACTCGCTTCCTGTTGTTACCCAAATTCATTGCTTGATCCAAAAAAGGAGCCTTAGTTGATGAAATTGTTCTCAAAAATTAAGAAAAAAACGATAAAATTGTAAAGAATGGAGGATCGCTTAATTTTCTTTTCTGATAAGCCACCTTAAATGGAAACTTACCCGTTCCTCATGTACACACGCATGTGTTAGGTATACGAATGCAAAAAGGAAAGAATAAATTTTACAGAGTAATAAATGGGCAGATTGGTATATTTTGAGGTGAAGAAGCATAAAAAGTAGTTTAGTTTGAGCTAATCGCACGTAATGGATAATGGGGCAAACCACAGAGGACCTATAATCTATTTCCGGTCTATTCTTCCTCGATGATTACTTCCACTTCCCATTCCCATCGAAATGAGTTATGAATATGAGTTATGGTCATTTGATAGCTCACTGCTCTGAAATTCAATCCTCCCATTTCAGATAAAAACAATGGGTCGTAAAAGTGTTAACATCAAAGTAGAATAGATAAATAAAGGTAGATTGTGACATTCTGTATATGTATGTACCTGTGTAATAATGAAATAATGTGAGCTGTCAGTATAGAAAAGGTATCTTTCTTTGACAGAGTCCAAAGTGCATCGAAATGAGAGAGAGAGAGAGAGAGAGAGAGAGAGACAAATGGCTGGAAGGAGAGAAATTGAGTTAAGAGGAGGAAGTTACACGTTAAGTCACTTAAGTGCAATAATGTGCAATTACGTAGTCCTATGTATCAGAATGTATGTTATGTGTGTGTGTGCAATTTAGTAGGTGAGTATGTATTTATGCAGTGTGTGGTTATTGTAAAAGGAGTGGGTAAGTAGGTAAACGCACAAAATGTAATCTGCATACAGAAAACAGAGTCACATCACAATTCACAAAGTTACATCTTTTCTTCTCTGTTGTTGTAGGTAGTTGTACCTGAGTAGAGTGTAACAAATGAGCTCGTCACAAAAACCGTGCATATTAGCATGTAATATGTGTCATAAGAAATATGCCATTATATCAAATCACCGTAATTGATGTAGGAAATAAGAGCAAATCTAATAGGACGTAAGATGATAGAATGATTTCAGCCTTCACAGATCATACTTCGTCAATTTCTAAACGCTTTAACGCTTCTTCCTCTCTTTACATAAGTTAAGTCAACATGAGCAGAGACTGAGTCGAGTCTTATGCAAAAATCTCAGTTACTCAATGCAGAATTAGATTCCATGATCATTTTGTGGTATATTTGATCTAGAATGACTAGAGCATCCTTTTTTTCAACTCCATCCACAGAAAACAGATTATTTTCACATGGACACGTTAAAATAATATTCAGAACGATGCGGATTAGATATTTTTTCTACAGCAGATTCAATGCACATTATTATTACACACTTTATCCTCTACAAAAGTATTACATTACGTGCTACGTGATTCTCTGGTTAAGACATGACTTGTTATGTGTGCATGTACATTCGATTATTATTATACTATAGCTCACATACCTAGTACAATTCACCCAACCAAACCATACTCACTCCAAATGCAATCCGAATGGAAGATACAAAAGTTCAAAAAATTCGCATGGCTACTCGAGCAGAAAATTTTTACAAGATGTGGTAAAGGCTCTACTATGCTAACGTCGAAAAGTCTCTCTTATCATATCATCGTAGCATGTGTGCTTAGCCACTTTAAAACTCCTAAACTTACAAATGCAGAGACACAGAATTACTTGTCTGTCTGCAATTGCCACTATAGCGTGATGTACAAAACCATAGCACCACTCCTCTCTTTTCCACCAAAAAGTTTTGACTTAAAGACCCAAAAACGCACGCTTCCATTCTATCTCCTCCAATTATTTCATCAGAATACTCTGCATACCATTCTTGTTATACATTGTTCAATCTAGCTACGCTAAATCCCCTCCCTAACATAACAGGACTCAATCAATCCTTTACTTACTTAAATATGTTACGTATGTGTTATACAATCTTCTGTTTATCAACACACGTCTTCTGTGCCTACCCTCTGTCAACAAAATTAAATTATAGCAAATGGAAACTTTTCACATAAAATAGCTATATAAAATGACAAAAAGATAATTCTCGTATTTTTTGCAAGACAAGCAATTTTAAATTATTTAACACTAACTAAGTAAATACTATGGAACATTTTGTATCAATTCACATTATCAAATGTTTGATATCCCAAGTGATAAATGGTGAAACAACCTATTAAAATTACGTATTACAAATTAATTAGGTATGCGAAGTTTTTTGTTAATCAGCGTTATTTGCTTTAAAACAAGAGAAAAATTAGATTTCCTTTCCATTTGTTTGTGTTGATTTGTAACTTCCGCAGTGTTATGTTGGAGAAATCCAGTTAACTAATTTATAGCTAGCTATAGCTTATTTGATATTGATGCAAATATTGGTGACTATAAACTATAACATTAATTATCTGTCTGTTGAAAATTAAGTCAATTCTAATTCTTGAGACAATTTCATGGTTTTTGGTCAATAATCAATCAACAAATTGCATAGTTTCATGGCACTATTTATTTTAATACCACAATGAATAAAATCTTCACCACATTTTACAGATGTGTTCTCCGACAAATGGCCTAGTTCATGTAGCATGTAGTTGTTCACAGAAATTAAGTGTTGCATATTTTCTCTTATGCACATAGAATTTTTTTCGAAATAGTTATGTAATTTTAGGTTGAAATGAGGTGTTAAGGATGATCTATTATTTTTGCATAATATAAAGAAAAGTATGCCATTTCTGATACACCTAGTCAATATTGAATTGAATTATCTGCTGTGATTCCAGGAAATCATGTACTGCATGTCAATATTTGCTGAATATTTTGAATGGTTAAAATGTGAAAGAGAAAAGTCGATGCCTAGGGAGTAAATGTAAATGGAAGGAAGCTACGTTGGTTGTATTAAGATGGATGTCAGGCGGACACACGCACAGTTGCTGTTTTACTTTGAATAGAATTGATTCGGCTGTAGCGATGCCTGTCGTCGTGTTCATGCTGTAATTACATTTAGTCTAGAAAAGAGAAAGAATGGTCAGGTACGTCTGTCTTATGGAAAATCAACTGCTAAATAAAGCACACGTTAGTATAGAGTTATCTGATCTATATTAAATTATGTGATGTGCATTGCAAATAGGTGTAAGTCATACCAAAGCCAAACTAATCGGCATTTAAGGGAAGTGTGTCTGCATTGTGCATCTCTCTCTCTCTCTTATTGTATCTGTATCTGTTTCTAAAGCAAGTCGAGCGACACACATACATAATTCAATTGGCCAAGGCAGGGAAAAGAAGCTATAGGCAACTGAAAGTATACATGAAATAACTTACGGCAAGAACTTAACGCATTTCTGCAAATTACTAAATACATTAGCGTGTTGGTATGTTGGACATGTGTATAAATGTAAGTGTAACAGAAGAATTAAGGAGAGTATAGAAGCTTATAATATTATTATTATAGTATAGCAAGTGATAGCATCCCTAATACTAATCACATCATATCATATCAGCCTAGATAGTAAATTATTGTTGTTGAATTGTGAGAAGGCGAGCGAGACGTGGATAATTAGATGAAACACGTATAGAAAACTGGAATTAGTGCATCCGCCTATCTACGGAAGAAATCTACTATAACCAACCAAGATAAGCTAATAATCATCATAAGCTACGTAAACACACTAAATGGAAACACTACAGAAAGCTTCACCTACTGACTTACTGCTCTGAGGATTTATAGCAAAAATACATAAACTCAGATAACTCACTCAATATACGCAAAGTGATCTATATCATCATTTAATATAGTTTAGGAATTAATGCGAATATACACACATTTCGTTTAATTCACTCAAAATCACCTTTTGCTATCTTAATGCCAAATCTTCCAAGACAATTTACTTTTTCAACTTGGAACATTTTAAACTACAATAATTCTTAAATCGGCAAGAAAACCTATTTAGAAAATAATATTCATATTTCTACAATGATGTATAAAAATATATTCTAAAATAACTCTAGCAGCCAAATTGAGTTGCACTCTCTCACATTCATATTTATACGAAAATGATGATTAACGATTTAAAGTGCTAAAATGTAGCAGTCAAATTCAGTTTATTTCTTTTATAACTTATTTCATGGTTTTGGCTAAGAGATTTATTATTGGTATAAATTTTAATGATATCAATCTAAATGCATTCTTCTTTTAATATTTCACTCTAGTCAATAATGTTCTACACTACATACTGCAGATTGTGCCTTTAGAGATGATACGATGCTCCAATTAAGAAAAATCAGCTAATTATCATCATAAAAGTTACAGCATAGCTCAAAGCAATGGAAAAAGAGGATCCCTGTATACGAGAAAACTTATACTAACTGAAGTATGAAAGAAGAAGGCAAAGTTTACTAATATTATAGTTGATTTCTTTTCTAGTTCTTTGTTTTCAGGTCGGAAAAATTGTATGAGATAAAAAGAGGGGCCATAAAACATTATTGGCATATGAGCTAATAGTAAATTATGAATTGATAGATGAACTTGGTAATAAATCCTTATAATTAGGAGCTGACATGACTTGAAGAATACTTATTGCATTTCAAGTGCGTATTATTAGCATTTATTATGTAATGCTCTAGCAATTCCCTTCAATTACACACACACTATCAGTGATTTATGAATGCAACAGACTAAAAGTACAATTGTATAATCTAGCCTCATTTTTCTAATGCTAAAAGTTGAATTCTGAATTCGCAATGAGATTAATAGATTTCGTAATAGACGATTTATAATTATACGTTGGGTGATTCTGTTGAAAAAAAGAAGTGGGATTGTAGATTGATGTAGTAATACCTAAAAGTGGATTATATACGGTTGTAGTCTGTAACATAGTAGATAGGGTTTGTGGATTAGATGAGATGAAGGTCAGTATTAAAACTAAATCCAAAAGATGAATTATCTAGCTATCTGTGCAACTCTAGGATGTAATACTTTTGTGTTATGCTATTACGTGTAGCAAAAGGTAATTGCACTTAAATGTACATCATTAGCTGGGAAAAGGAATAAGTGTAATTATATAAGAAGCAAATGATGTGATTAAAAATGTGAAGAGAGATGAAGTAGTTAGTTATGTAAGTGAGAAGGTTAGGTGGTTTTTGAAGCTTGGCTGAGATTTGTTTGAACTTATAGTATTTTTCTGTAAATGGTCAAACTGCGTTGGCTCACTCCGTAAAACTTCCAATTGTACAGTAAAAGGTTAATTTAATTCAAATAAATAACCTTTAGCCACAGAACAAACCATTTTACTACGTAAATAAATAACATGTTAGCCCAGGCAGGCAGGCACCCTACCTTTTCCTTCTTTTTCTTTGATTTTTACTTGGAAATACAAATAGATGATATTTTCCTTTCCGTATTCCCCACATACAAATAGACACAATTTATTTACACGAAGGAGGACTAAGGCCAAGGATTTTCGGTTAATGACCATCCCTCCTCAAGCCGAGAGCCAAAAAGGAGAGGCTAAAGTATTACTCATCTCATAATGCGTTTTAATAGAGTAACATTAACAGTTTTCTTGTGTAGCCTTGGCCCTGGCTTCAACAATTGGACACACAACGGTGAACTTTTATACTTTTATCTCAGCTATGTTCTGTTGACGACTTTTTTCAAGGTGAGACTTGAGATAATTTCAAATTCAACATTATTTCTCATTCTTTTATACTTTTATCTCAGCTATGTTCTGTTGACGACTTTTTTCAAGGTGAGACTTGAGATAATTTCAAATTCAACATTATTCCTCAGCCTACATTACTATGGTGGAGTTATAGCTCAAAAATTCCCCATTAGAAAAGAGTACTTAAGGTTCTCAGGAACTTAACTAAGGGTCACTTTAATGCGTGCATCAAATGATTTACCTGAAAAGGATACCTGCAGACGTAGAATCACATCCTCCATGTACTATCACTGTACATTGTTAAAATAAAGGGAATGTGTCGGCCTTCACCTTTCAAATGTAATAATAACATTTTTGCTCCGAAGAGAAACACGATGATTACAAGTGGCACGTCTTAATAATATGCGTATAGAATGTAGTAAGTACCTACTCATGTTTATGGAGCATTGTTCAGAAAAAGAAAATAATCGACTAGACCAGATTCCAATGCTCAAAATTAGTCAGAAGAAATCCTAATAAAAACCACCATACATGTAACACGAAATTAAACTAGAACGATCCTCTTAAATTACTAAACTCATCTTCTAAAGCTATTAGTAAATGAACTCTTTCTGTTTTCAAGCCGTGAGCTTGTTAAGTACTCATTTACCATATTTAAATTGGAATTCACCTTTTAAGGTATAGCTCGTATAGAACATCATAATAATTTTAGTTTTGAGCCAAAACAAATTACCAACCTTGCTGCTGATGCTTATAGACACATAAACTAGAAAAGTGATCTGTTTATCGTAAAAAGTAGTGGAAAATGGAAACACATTCAGAAACTAATGGACTAAAAAGAAAAGCTAATAATCTTGCAAGGCATTCACCACAGTTTGACATTGACGATAAAATAAAGTCAAATCCTAAAAAACAAAAGTAGTTCAAAGCGTTTAAACTTCTTTTCGTTTGGACTTGAGTCACTTGAGATTAAATGCACAAGGAAATAATAAGAGTCTCCTGTATAGAGCGCTGTATACTTTTTAGTTAAGGATGGGATGTGATGAAGCTTATCGCTTTCTACGTGACGGAATTGTTAGTGTCGGACTAAGGATGGACATTGTAGCTTATTACGTAGGGACATGGTATGACGGACATTGAAGAAGTAAGAGAACGTGTACCTATTCCTGAATTGTGTTACGTGTGTAGTAAAAAATGTTTTATGCGGATGTAAGTGTTCGTCATGTAGCGTGTAACGTATGAGTTGAGTGTTTGTGTGTGTGTGAGAGAGAGAGAGAGAGAGAGAGGATAATGTACTGACTAGGTATGTCAGTCAGTGTGTACAAAAGGGAATAATAAACGTTCTACCTGTAACAGTACCGATGGAAAGGCAAAAAATGTTTTTCTTAACAAAAGAAACTCTAGAGTTGACTTACTTATGAGTGTATACATTTTATATGACTATATAGAATAGAGATAAAGAGAGGCGAAAGGTATACTAAGCGTCATCGAGAGAGATGAAAAAAATATTTAACAAAACGTAATCTTTGCCTGGAGCTAAGAATTGAATTTTCTCGTAATGAAATGAAATTCAAGAAGCAACAATAAGCCCAAGACGCAGATAGAGAAAATCTCTCTAGTCAAAAAGTCCATAGAGTAGTGGCACTGAAAAAAGAATGAATAGCTCCAATTTCAATTTAATTTCGTGAAGCCACCTTAACTGAAGGAAAAATACGGAGAGAACCTTTCTGATGATGAATATTATTATTTTCTCTAGTAGTGGCATAAGTAAGTACCTAAGTAGTTCTTAGTAGGCGCTAGCTTGGCAGTTAGAATATTACAACGTACGAGAAGAAGCAAGAAAAAAAATCCCGTTAGCCGACTTGCCATGTTTCAACCTACCCCTCTCTTTATATCTCTCGACATAATATAACGAGTTAGTTTAAACTGTGCATTATTTCGTATTGCATGATCTTCTTCTTCTTTTCAGAGCTGGCCAGGTAGGTAGCAGGTAGCATTTACGTATATAGGTATTCATATTATTATTTATTATTGTTATGCATCTGCCGAAGAATTTTAAAACAACACGGCTATTGTTTAACAACGAATGTAGTAAGCGAGTAAAACGTAAATACTTCCTTCGTTTTTTAAGTAAGGTAAGGGATGATGATAGCGAGGCGTCATACGGAGACTCTTCACATAATTTAGAACAACCTGGTTGATTTATTCCTAACTCATCTCAATGAATTCTTCTCGGAATAGAAGATTGATGCAGAAACAAGAACAAATCTTCCTACTACAGATACACATTGTACTACTACTACATCAAAGCTTACTTACTAGTTACTAGTTAGTTAGTAGTTATACGAGGAAAAATCCTTTTCTTTGACTGCCTACTGTGTGCTAAGCACTACACATTCACTTCGCAATCCACAACCCACTCTCCAGGAGATAAAATACATTCTTACACATCCGATACAAAGTACAGGTGATATTTTACTAGACAACAACACAAATATTATACAAATGTAGATACAAAGATGCAATCGTATATATAAATGGATATCAAAATCAACCTTGCCTTCACCTGACATATAGCAATCCCAAATACAAACGTGTTGAAACACTTTTCATTCGAGCTGTGAGATGATTGTTAAATCAGACAAGTGAGATCATTCCACAATAACATATCATCAAACTCCTTCATACTCTATACATACATGGCTACGCGTACATCTTTTATAAATGGATCGATGTAACGAGCCAAAAATTCCTTATCATCACACAAAATGAATGACATGTAATATCTTTAGCTATCAGATGCCCAATACCAATAGTTGCTCCCAAGAATCTACTACCCTTGAACCAATCAACTCCAATTCAAAACGCAATTGTAAATAATCAATTTACTTTCTTGACCTGAACAACATCTCCCTGTAAATAACCAGGTTTTCTTTTACAACTTTAGCGACCCGAATTTAATTTATAATTCTTTCTAAAAATTACTGCCTTACATTGTGTAGATTTAACAGGGATATAAAATTAATAACATTGATAGTAAAAAAGTAGTATGAAAAACGAATGGTCGTGTGAATTTATGTATTCTGTACACGTATAAAAATTATGTGATTTATAAAAATGTTAGAAGTCAAACCCAGTTTCTGCATAGGATTATAGACCGAAATGTAGTTTGATGAAAAAGTAAGAAGAAAAGAAGTGCATAAGTTAGTTGATAACAGTTTCAATGCACTTTGAGTTGAGTTGGCACTGGCAGTGAATTCTCTAGAAGATTCTGATGTTCATTGCATGGCTAAATTGCTATTACCTGCTCTAAAGCTCATGAGCTTACAAATAATGGAATATTATTCTAGCTGTACATATACAATGTACAAGAATTACATTTACCAAGAGTGACTTGACTGGTGTACCCATTTGCATTATGGTGCATTGTGAAATTGTACTGCTGTATAGCATGGAGGTATAAGTAGGTACATGGGTATCGGCTATAGATGGGATTTACTAGTAGGATGCATTGCATACTTGAATACTACTACACATAAAATATTTCATTTGTAGGTCAAGTCAAGTCTATAAGAGAGGAGCATCAGCGTATAGTTCTAGAAGAAGAAGATGCCGGTTGATGTACATGTAAGTAGGAGTTCAGTTTAAATAGCAACAACTCCTTATTTTATTATTCTGTAGATTGAGTTTGACTTGGCTAGGCTTGGCCTCATCCTTATGGTCATCTTCGTGAACCTCTATGCCGGTTGATGTATACATGTACATGTAAGTAGGAGTTCAGTTTAAATAGCAACAACTCCTTATTTTATTATTCTGTAGATTGAGTTTGACTTGGCTAGGCTTGGCCTCATCCTTATGGTCATCTTCGTGAACCTCATGATTCTCAATTTAGGAATGTTTCCCCTTCAACTTTACCTATTAGCCTTAGTCAACAACCTGCACGTATTAACAACATAACATTTATATGCATGCATCTTACGTTGTGTGTGTAGTGACAGTGACTCATAAAATTTTGTAGGACTTGACATCAGCAGTTAACTCACTACTTAATAGTCACCGAAAACAATAACTACTTTTGATAATAATTCATGTACACATAGCTCTTTCCTTTTCTAATAGTACTTTGGATTCTGTCCCTTTTTTAAAGCTAAAATTAGACTCTTAAGATTTACGATATTTTTTTAAGAAAAAGTTATTTTCTGTGGACACTTTCCACTATGAATTATTCACTATATTATACAGCATTCTATAAGTAGCTAAGTAGTTATTATAATATACCTATGAGTAAAGATGAAAGCAAATTAAAGCAGATATAACTTTGTGTCAGTTATTTATGTATTTACAGCTAGCTACTTAACCACTTAAAATTACAACTGTGTAATACAAGAATAAAAGGGTCAGAAGAAGTAGAACCGTTTTCTGTATGCCTCTTCTAATCAGAATGCAAGGTTATGCACTCAACTCTGAAATAGACACCGATATGTGCTATATATTTATAATATATTTATTACACGTAATTTTACTATATCCTCTTGAGTATATAAATAGGGAATACTAATAATTTATAGTAGGTACACTTGTATATAGAACGTGGATTGAATCCGAATGTACTTTTCCTTGTGTCATGAATCATATTCACGAAAAAAGATTTTCTGTATCTGACAAGATGAGGATGCGACATAGTAAAAAGTAAAGTCAAACCGTTTAGAAGACAATAACAGTTTACTACGTGCGTAGATGAGACATGACATTAGAGAGACCGGCGGTGGACAATCTACTTAGACTACTTAAAAAATATAGTAAAGTAACAGACAAGTATAGAAATTGTGACAAGCATGTTTTTCTTATATGCAATAGTCGCTCTCATACAATTATAGAATGAAAGATGATAAAAAGATAGGGAGATAGAATTTGTTAATATGCAGGCAAGCCACCTACTTTTGCTAGAGGACAAAAGCAACGCTTATTAAGTGTACGGGATCCGCCATTACTCATCATAAGCTTATTTCTGTCGACTAACTTGGTACTATATAACTAATGATCATAATACGTTAATGCTCTAAACATCTTCCTCTACCTACATAGTGGGAGAGATAATCCTATTTGTATGTACAAGGCTCTCTGCGAATACTGAAAAGTAAAGTGTGTTTTGTAAATAGAGAAAAGGTGTGCGTAGTTTATTCCGTTGTAGTAGAAAACGGATTTAATACAAACTTTGTTAAGAATAAGCGACAGTTTTGATAGGATTCTTATTGTGAATGTATACTCATGCAGGGTATGCTATAAAAATAGTTAGTTGTTTTACTACAGGAAATAGAGTGAGTGTACAATCGTAAATGCAATTCCATTTAAATTACAGGTAGAAAAAGACCACCTATAGCTATATGCTACTTATAATGCAAACGACACATTCGCCTTCGTTCCATATTATTGTACTCAATTGAACTTTAGAAGGACAAAGAAGGCTAAGAACTGTTTGCAAATGATATTATTACTTTTATTTCTAACGCTCTTCCTATGAATGAATGTGTACGGGCTTTGAATATCGGTATACTTTTTCTACCTGTAAGCTTAAAACTCAAAACACAAGATAAATACAAGATACTTACTGTGTGCGACTTTTTATGATAATTATTTGAAATTAGGTACTGTATTGTTCATATGCAAATTCATCACATATGTGCCATTCCACTATTCTTTACGGCAATTAGTACTGCAAAGAATGTACAGAGAGACAGAAAGCTAATTTGCACACTACTGTCATTTTGTAGTTTGTAGTTTGTACTAACTAAGCATTTGTCTTTTCTCAACATTGACTTTGCATTTTTGCCGAGCCTATAATTTAGTAGTAAGATGCTTATGCTTATTGGCTTACCTTACTTGACTAATTACTAATCTTTCTTCGAAGGATTACTTAAAATCTCAACGAAAATCACACAGTCATTTTCGCAGACACACTTGTCACTTCACTAAACACTTAAACAAGAAAAGTCACTCGAACGTGCCCATTAGAAATCATAACTGTTAAAAATGCACCCACAGAAGCTGAAAATACTTTAAGATGAATGCGAAAAGGCACACGAAGTAAATATGCTAATTAACCAATCTGTGAAAATTTATTGGTTGCTGTATGAAGGTGACAAATGAGCTCCTCTTCAACCTATTCCATTGTTTTCAGCAATTTTTCTAAAGTGCCACCACGCTTTTCCTTTCATTTTCTTTGTCACTGAATAAAACTGAAATTTAATCGAGGCGCTAATTTTCGAATTTTCAGCACAACTTTCGCTATTATTAATTTCCTGTCATAATAATTCCATAAACCTTTTGCACCTATACTTGTAAGTTGAAGAGATGTAATTAATTAGATTTTATGGTGAAAATGAGAGTCCTGAATACTACACACAAGTAGTAACGTTCTAAGGTTGATATGATAAAATAAAATTGCTTTTTTGTCGACGATAATAGGAAAATCTTACAAAGGGCTTAATTTAATTTGGAATTAGCCAGAGATGGTTTAGTTTGACTTGACCTTCTAGCAATTGATTAATGCTCTGTTGATTGCATTATGGGATCGTTGTAATGTAATAGACATCGTCGACGAGATGATTCTTTAGGCACGAATAAGGATCCGTCAATTGTCATTTGTTAGAATTGTTGCATCGAGAGAGAGACAGATACTCTAATAACATTGACTGACTTTGCCTTTATTGGGAAAAGAGGGATTTATTGAGAAATTCGAGAGCACGAGCAAGACTTCACTTTGTCAATTCCATTCTCGTGAGATTCAATTCCACGAGAACCACATTAATTTTCTATTCAAAGTTTTCTTTTCATCAAAAGTAGGTAAGGTAGCCTAAACTAAGGCTTTATAAGGCCACCTTAACTCCCTTTGCCATCAATTACTTGCTATATATAAAGATCTGCAAAGTAAGTTAAGGTTATGTGCAATCAATTACACTTTGTTGGAGTTTTAAGACGAGAAGAAACACTCTTTGTCCTAACAGACGATTTCATTTTCTAAAGAAAAAATGCCATGGACTAATAGATACGCCCAATTGTACTGCGTACCGTAGGGTCTGGGAAAC
>JABASI010000612.1:0-35078 GCA_019776505.1 Tomocerus nigrus | reverse complement strand
TTTCAGAAACACAAAAAAACCCTTAGCTATCTATCTATCCACACGACATTACATTACACTTCTATGTTTTTCTGTGTACATCTCTGGGGCAAAGGGAAACAAATAGCATTAATACTTACTACTAAGTATCTGTAGGTATGTACTATGTACCTATAGATACTCTTTTGAGGATAGATATGGAAAATAAATAGAAAATATATAAACAGTGATAGAAAGAGCTTTAAGGAAAGGATTTCTTTTCAAAAAGAACGTTTGCGCTTTTAAAACCATTTTCTAAAGGACCATTTACTACGTTGAAATAAAACAGCAACACGCTTTAGCTTATTATGTATGCCCTATAGCGTGTAAAATAAAAATGACAAAAAAACTGACGTTTGGTGTTTTATTTCTCTAGTGTCGGCTTTGGTACTGCCTCCTCAACATATTTCACCTTGAATAACTAATACACTCATACATAATGGCAATTTAGTCATACAGCATTACATCTTTTATTTTATATCAACTGCTGACAATTCCTTTCATGTAAACTTGCATTGCATTTCATGGGATTACTTAGTGGCTTGCCAAATTTTCCTCAATATTATGCACGCAAAGGAAATTGAATCTTTTGTCTATCATATTACACTGAATTGATGAATTCATAATGATTGTGGAACTGGATGGAATGCATGCCGGCGAACACAGCCTTCCATCGATAATAATGCAATACTAATGGGGAGTGCACGATCAGTTCCTACAAGCCACTATTATGCATGAATAGTAAATGCGTAACAAAATGCTTTAATGATAACCATATTATGGGCATAGCTGCATGGAAAGAGCCCAGTGAGCGACTGAATTCTTTATAAAAACGAATTCATAAGGATGCTTTATACTTTTATACAATCAACAATTTAAGCACACTATAATATTATGTCTTAATAACATGCATGCTTACGCGTAATAGCCACGCAGCACAGGGATTCTATGTAAACATGAAAAAGTATCAATAATTATATAACTAGCCACCAATTTAAACAAGCACGACACACAAGTATTAGTCTAAGACAGAAAATCGTAGCTATAGAAATTGTATGCTTTGCTATTTAAATGACATGGCTATAATTAAAACTAACATCCTAATTTATTTAGGTAGCAACTTTTTAAGCATACATGCCAGCGGTTACAATTTGGTGGTTATGAAAAGTAAAAATGAAGAAAGTTTAATCAGTAAGAAATTAAATAGTGACAAGAAAGTTGATATTAGCCAAATAAAAAATTTCGCCAGAAATATTTTGCTATCGCATAAACTGAACTGTCATAGTGAAAAGAGAGAGAGAGGGAGTATAGAGCGTGAAGGAGTTAATGGCAAAAATGATGGTGTTATTGTAAAGGGTTTGTTTATTCTTTGATTCCCTTTGCTGTGAATTTAAATTTGTATTGGAGTGAGTAAGTGTAAGATGAGGGACACGGTCAAGATTCCATGGCTAATATGGCGATAAGGAGTGTTTGGAAGGAAGGAACGAGGAGACGTGATCTGCTGTAATAAAAGTGGAAGGGAAGGGAAGGCGAGCACAATGAACACGTACATTAGAAGAGCCATTGAAATGTAGAGAAAAAAGATGAGAAAAAAGTGTTGTGTGTAGCTGTAGCTGTATCTGTATGTAGGCTAGTGTGATCGACGACAAAAGAGGAATGCAATGCATGCAGGGCAATAAAATGCATGCTTACTAGCCTATA
This sequence comes from Tomocerus nigrus, assembly GCA_019776505.1. Lineage (NCBI taxonomy): Eukaryota > Metazoa > Arthropoda > Collembola > Entomobryomorpha > Tomoceridae > Tomocerus > Tomocerus nigrus. Next base: position 33,359 of record JABASI010000612.1, on the reverse strand, counting down.
GGACTCTGTTGTATTTATTTATATGGAGGAGAGCAGGAGACAGTGCACAGACCATAAAGTGGTAATCGTTGGGAAATGTACACATATCTTTTGAATTGACACAGATATATTATTCTATCTGTTGTATATCAAAGTGCATTGAGTTGCAAGACAAGTTGAGAGAGTGAAATAACACAAAATAATCCATTGTGTAGAATGTGTTGGTTGGAGTTAGCATTGAATTTACTATTATTGCTATTCCATATATTCCACCCCCGAAGCATTGTTCCGAGCATATCATGAGCTGAGAGTAGAGCTACAGCCAAATGTCCTTATTTTCTTATTTACCATTTATTTACTACTCACTTTAACTATTTACATTCACACCACTTATCTCCTCTTCCAAATAATATGCATACGTCGTGGTCGTTCCTACTTACTGCTGTAGGCACCGCCCAAAGGCACAACTGCCTAAGTCTATACAATCCATGCAGATATTGTAGATACCTATAATAATATGCAAAGTTTTAGCTAATGAAAGAAGTCTCTATCCAGCAAAGGTGAAGCTTGGAAACCAAACTGATAGAACAAGCAAATGAGAGGAAGTTGTCGCAGAGTAAAGAAATAATATTTAATAGTCACAGCAGGACAAATGTATCTATCCACCATATATAGGTATATAGGCAGCCCTATTCATATCCTCAGATATGCTGGCACAAGACATGCTAAATAGTAAATAGGGTTAGAAACACTGCATAATAATATTTACCTGTACTGGGAGTGAGCCACAATGTATAAGCTCTGGGAATCAAAACTCGGTTTACACCTTTTATTATTTAGCAAAAAAGGAGTAGAGCATAAGTGAAGAAGGAGCAAATGAATAAGTAGGTAAGTATATGGAAAAGCAGAGAGGACAAGTCTTAAGAAATGATGGCCGAGACGGGAGGCCAGCTTTACTTATTACGAAACAATGAAATCGAGAGAAAAAGATGGGCGTCCGAAGTATGAACGTATTTCACCGAGCGTCGTACTGTCACACAATCACAGAATAACAGCAACATCACCCAGTACCTTATTATAAGTAAAGTAGGTAGAAGTGGTAGTCATAGCTCACGTTTTTAAAATGTGCACACTGTAAGACGCCCTTTTTATGATGCTGAACGCAGAGATAGCAGTGTACATCTTTATATTCCCTCATAATTATTATACGAAACTAAACTGGAAGTATATCGTCGCAATTGCAAATCCTGTGGGTCACATTATCCTTACCATTCAGAAATGAAAAAGAACAATGAAGTACCTGTAGGCTACAACGTTTTTTAATATCTCACTATTACCTTTTTACAGCACATATGGATGAACGTAGATCCTGCATGCACCACATATCCATGCATATCTACATACATTTTCTTATTTTTACTCCCGTCCTCGTATATAGAGCTCTACGCTAGAGATGTTGTTGTGTTGTAAAGAGTAGAGCCTCCATTATTATTCCAATGTTATAATATGCATTGTGCATAGTGAGATTTCACATGCTACTAAAAGTAGGTGCGTAATAAAATCCCATTTGCATAGGTATTTTGTGAAGGAACTTCATTTACTGCTTTGTGTAAACATAGGCTACTATAATAATGTGATGTCTTGGATTTTGTAGCTGCTACTTATGTTGTTCAGATAAATGAGAGATGTAAATCCTCGTAACGCTGTTGATGTTGATAATCAATTCATGTTCTCCTACAAAATAATGCTGATAACTATTTGTGCACGAGAGATTTCTTTTGGCGCAAGCAGAAATGAACGCGTGCCTATCTGCTCGCATAGGAATTACTACCACACACACTCTGCATTTCATTAGAGACTTGTAAAATTGCAAGTCGATCTTCCTCCTCTCAATCCTACACGCTACACACACAGAGAGAGAGAGAGATGCAGTGCAGGCAGAAGAATGCTGAGCAGATACTGCACTGAGGTGCTTAGTTAATAATGCAAACCTCTGTGGACAGATTCAGTGGATAACACACTTGGCTGACGCTGTATTTTTGCGCAAACGAAATTCCTTCTTCTATACATGGCGCCCCTATCATATTCTTAGACTGCCATACTCAAGGCCAATCATTTAAAAGACATTTCTTTAAACTTACCTGTCTGCCTGGAACGCTTATGATGATGAGCCATCCTATAATATCACAGCGTCTTCAGGTTCGTATCCACGTTTTTTGCGAATCTTTGTGCCATGAATCAAGTTGAACATAAAAAAATGATCTTTACTGAACTAATTATATCGTATTCGTAGATACCCCCGAACAATAAAATGTTGAGATTTCTGTCGTGTCCTCTCTGCCAATTCATATCGCTGGGGGTACTGCTTTGTTGAAAGGTATTATGGTGGGCAATAAAGGAATATAGACTTTATTTATAGTAGGCATTGATAACTCCATATAGGATTTCGACAGCATTCTTGAGACATGTTATTGGGCCTTGTAATCTAATGCGTTTTATTTGTGTTCCTTGTTAGTTTCCCATTTAGTACCATTCAGTTTTTCTTTTATTGAATGCTAATTGTATTGTCTCATCCTCTACTACATCAAATTGCACATCTCACTAGAATGCTACACATATACACCCTAAATTATATTCTAAATAATTGGGAAATGTAGGGACACTGTACCTATATTGCAGCTTTACCATTACACTAGCTAAGTATATTATGATGATTTATTAATGATGTGAAACACTGTAGCATAGACTTGTGCCAACGAAAAAGTGAAGCAATGGGAATTTAGCACACAAAAATGATATGCAACAATGGATTGGAATTTTTATTGCTATAAGAAAGCCAGGGCAAATAATTAGAATATTCATTAGCGTATAACTTGGCAATATTCTATTTGAGGGATTTATTTGGGAGCCTATTGATGTATTTCCTCTCTATAGGATTTTATTTGGCTATTATGATATTAATGCCTTCTCTGGGTAAATATAAGTATTCCACGAAGCTGTTATAATATACATACAGGTAAGCTGACTTTGTTTTATTAATGTAAAGTCACATGACAGCTCACAGCAATGAACTCTTTCACTTTTAATATTTCTTCGGGGGTCTCTCATAATATTGTAACTTAGTGTTCCCCCTCGTTCTACGAAGAGAATTGTACACAGGATTTACAAATACTTGGTATGTTATGGATAAACAGTTACTTTAAGCATGTGCTTTCCTTTGCCACAGTTATGGTGGGTGAGTGAGTCTGTGAACTTGAGCCTGGAGCTATTGCATGACATTGTGTTACGAACGGATTAATGAAAGAGATGAAAAGTAGAGCTGAGAAAACGAAATGAAGTTAACAAGCCTTGCTATGTGCCTACATTTCTTTGCTTAAAAAGGAAGAGTCAGAGTGGAAATTCATTATTAGGTAGCTGAGCACATTAATGCTGTTTTATACTTAGCCAGCTATTATAGCTCTAGGACACGATGCATTGTTATTTAAGCATTTATATGTGCCTACACGTGAATATGTGTTGCAATCATGCATAATTCATAGTCGAGCTATGGCATGTAGTCGATATAATAACAACAGTGTCTTTTAACTTGTGAGGATAGGAGGATATAATAAAGTTATGGTGAAGCCTTGCACTCAATCCAATTGACAAGGGGTTAAAGTTAACACCTACTCTGCTCTTCATTTCTATTTTGTATGAGCATAGCAGGGCCTGTTGTGTGTGCGTAACTACTGCCTACGTATTGTAATAGTTAGAAAACCAGTTAACACGATTCTCATGGCCCGCTGCATCTTTATGTGATTGTAAAATGTAAAACTAAGTGTTCGTGTAAATACCAGTACATAATATTATGACTTTATTTCTGTAGCATCTGCTCATGAAATTGTGTAGTGTGTAAGAGGCTTAATTTGTACCTTTCTTTTGTAAATAGACCAATTTTCTGTGAATGCCTCTATAAATAACCGATGATTACATTTTTGACTCTTTCTTACATAAATTGGATTTATGACTTCATTAATCTCTTCGCATTTCCTCCTTTTTATTTGCATTGTAGCAAAAATGGCCAAACTAGTCCAAAATATCTAGTGCGACAATTCAGAATGGAAATTATCATTTTATACCCAGTCCATAAAATAAAGTGTCACGTCTTTTTTACACGCGCTCTAAGCTATGCAAGTGTATTATGATATATTTGGGTCCAAAGGCACATTTGCCAAAATAGTTGCTTGTATATTTAGATCTCACATAATATTGTATTCCGTAAGAGTTAGGCCAAAGTGGGTAATGTGCATTTATATATTTATATGCGAAAATACGATACATACATCTGGTTGCTGCTGGTAGCAAAGCTATTTGCACTATTGCAAGTATTATCTGCACGAAAATTTATTTTCAGCCAACAACGTTCAGTTCAGTGTGAGTGAATGTATACATGCGAATATTTGTCTAGCTAGTGCATAAGTTGAGTTGAAAGTGGAAGGAAGAAGTTTCCATTTCCATTTCACAACCAGTGCACTTCGTGTTCTCTTCTGCTACAATAAGGGAAATATTGCCTTGCATCCTATTGATACAGATATTCCCATATCTACATAATATACATATAGAGATATACAAGTAACACAACATCCTGCCTGCCTGCATCATGGGTGCCTACCGATGTCTTCTCTGTGTGCTAGCAATGAATAAATACACACACAACACAATATAGCACTCGCCTGTTCCCAAGAGAACCTTATTTTTTATTCTATAAATTTTTATGTTCGAGTGTTGAACTGTTGTGTTCTACACTGACACATGTATGTACCTGTATGATTGAATACATGATCCGGGATATATTTACACACTTGTTCATTTGTCGCAACTAACAGGAATTTCTAGAGCAAAAATGCCAATTTTCAGTCTTGAACAATTCACAGAGGCACTTTGCATAGTTAAAATGATGGCAACTGCAAGGAAATAAAAGGAAAGTCTACTTTTGAATGCTGTAATTTTTGATGACGGAGTTATTGTAGTTTTAATAACTTCCCTCGTAGCTACATCAAGCGTCTAAAGGAGGAGTAGGTACCTATCTCTATGCCGAAGACGAAATCTTATTACATGTCATTAGTTTTGATGTTTTTACTTTCAGTCTTAACGAATCGTGGAAAGTATTTTGGATAAAGTCATTTGATATCTAAGAATCATTTAGGATCATCCCATCTGATTAGCATAGCAGTATCCACGGCTTTGAATTGCTTAGTTGTCCATGATAAATATGTTGGCATCAATGAAGTTCACTTATTTCTGATGCACTAACAAACAATAAGAAGAGCGACTGACAAATAAGGAGTGAGTGGTTGACTGTTAGCGTCCGTGACGTTTGATAAACCAATTTGATTTACATTTTAAGGAAGCCATTTGAATTCCCAACCGTTGCCGAATAAGTGGAGAGGAGAGAGAGAGAGGAAGAGAAACAACTAAAACTACAAACCAACAACGAAAAGAAGGGAAGGAAACTCATTTACATTTTCCTTCTTTTGCCAATCTCATCCTTATCACTTGATTTCCATCGCATTAAAATGAATTTCTTGCTCAGGCTCTGAGATCCTCTGCTCTAGTTCTAGCCTCCCTTTTTGCTTTGTTGGCCTTCCAACCAAAACCGCATTTTTTCTAACCCCACAGCCTGATCTTGTGAACCGATGATGCCCTCATAAAGACAACCACACGAACACAGTAATTTCTGTCTCTCTCTCTCTCTCTTTCTCTCCACTCTTCTGTCCATAACTCTGACTTTTAATTAATTTTGCGGCATTTAAATTTTTACGAAAATTGTAGTTGGACAGATGTAGGCACATACAGTGCACTCCTTTGAAATGCAATTCCCTGGCATGAATAAAAGAACATCAACGGCCCGGCCATTTTGCATACTTTACACATTGACAGCATGATGAAAAATTTTCTTCTGATTTGAATTTGAACCTTTGATTGTGATATAAGGAAGATTAGATCCATATTGCCCGCTTTCCTTATACCACACCTACCAAAGGAACATATAAAAGTATAAGTCTATGACGTTTGGCTCTATTTAGCATAGCAATGGATATTATGTCGTAGTGGGTACTACTCACTTATAACTAGTATATAGTTGTCGATAGAGCGCTATTGCCTATCTCTACTGCGTATAAGATGAGATAAACGTTAAATGCTAAATGTAGCAATTCCCTTGCTCACTTCCAACAGTTCTGCTTTCCTCTTCTAATCTAAATCCCAAATTCTTAGGTTTCTTCTATCGCAATTGAAGGAGTACTACTGAGCAAAACTGAAATCGTCCAGAACAGAGCAAATCAGGCGGAGAGAAATAACAGAAAATATTCCGTGTTCTTCTTCTTATGGATCCATTCGTTATTGTTAGGTAGATAGGGGCCTTTTTGGCCTGTTTTACTTCGTGTGCAGAAAGGGCAACCAAGCAAGCGACGAACTTGCTGGAGAGAACTGAAAAGGAAGCAAAAGTAAACTGACAATCAAGAGGCCCCTCGTAGTCGAGACTCGTCGAGAGTTTCCCTACTGCCGTGTGCCTACACAGAATGCTTGTCTTCAGATTCAAATCTCCCCATTTTAACTATGCCCACCTAATGGCATGCCGATACTATTACGCCATGTAAATAGAGTGAACAGAAAAGAGAGTCCTCGTCCTTGTACCCTTCTTCTACCTTCCAAAATCCTAACTTATGTTCAACAATTCCAGAATGGAATAGTAAAAACGCAAATAAAGCTCTTCGTCAATTACATTGCATCACCGTCGTTCACTCCCTTCATTAAACCTTAGCTCTCTTGCTCTGCGGACCTGCCATTGAGAAGGAATAGCATTAATATTACAGACAGGGCGAAAATACAGAAAACAGGAAGCACGGATGGTGGCTTTATAGGGAAACACTTTGAATATTACATGGCAGTTATATTTATATCTGTGACTATTGCAGTGAGGCATGGAGGGGTGGAAAGGAAGGAGAACAGAGCAAGATAAGGATTCTTCTAAGGGCTCAAGCTATTTAGCTTTTGCATGTACCCTCCTCAATTTTCTCTTCAGCTGTCCACCTATTCTCCCGTCGACGTTTTCTGTAGATTCCAGTTTTCCTTCTTTCCAGCCACACTCTCTGGCCAACTCACTGAGCCACGTGAAAGGATATTCGTGTAATTTAGAGAATGAAATATTTTTTCTCGTCCAAAAGCATTCTTTATCAGGAGAATCGAATCGCACTTGTTCCCTTTCCTTATCTGATCTATGGTGGGATTTAGCATTTAGCTACATACACGATGCTACACACAGACAGAGTAGCTATAATATATTTATAATGTGTATACGCATAATAATAATATGCAAAAGAATGCAGTACACATGGCTAAGCGACTCTACAAATTGGAGTGTGGGATGCAGAGACAAAATTAGAGACGGAGGAGGAAGGTAAAAAGTGTTCTAGCAATGTCAAGCGGCGATGATAGTGGCAGCCTGTAAAAGCATCTATTTATTGTTGTGTATTATCTGTGTGTAGCTATGAGAGAGACCGGACAACGTTTTCGTCGTGATGCCATGCAATCGAGGACAAGAAGTGAGTAATCATGATAATAGCATTCTATCTCTACGGTTTCCAGCGAGCATCTCCTTTGGTCAACTACGTACTCATACTTTTAGTTACTTGTTTAGGATAAAATATTTATAGGAGGGGAGGACAAAACTGGTCGGAAGGAAGAAATGACGAGGGGAGGTTGACGACGTTGTGCTCACGAGGAAAGGAAAAAAGGAGAGTGACTCTGAGAAGAAGAGGAGAGCGTATAAATGCTCAGTTCTTCTGTGTCTTGTGTCAGGACAGAAAATTCTCTTTGCCCCTTTTTCTTCTTCGCAACGATGCCTAGCAGCACAGCGTCGACGACTTGACGTTACAGTGAATTCCAAGTCGAAGAAGGCAGGCACAGTACAAAGCTGGCCAGGCAGTTCTCCTTTGGCCTCCTCCTATCTTCCCCATGTAATCCGACTTTTTCTCTATTCTTCTCTGCGTACATAGCACCACTCACTTGACTATACTACGACAACGGCCTACTATACACACTCAAGAAGTAGTAGACATTTGTGTGTGTGTGTGCAGGCAAGGCATTAGTAGTGTGAGAGAGCTGCATGCTAGGACGTTCTTATTTAGCTCCAGTTCTACTTGGTCTGTTTAGCTTCAGAAGTTGGTTGTGAATTTTCAGCTCGGCGTTTCCTTCCCCTCTAGCCGAGCGAGCGAGTGAGTGAGTGAGTGAGCGAGCTTAGTGTTAGTGGTGGCGGACGGGTATAGACAAGGAGCGTGTATAGCGCACACACAGAACAGAACAGAGCTGTTCTGATAGCCAGCGACTTTGTCTCTCCGTGCCCGTGTTTATTCCTTAGTCGACTTCAGAGGAGAGCAGAGCTCAGACAGACACGACAAGCCGTGCAGCCGCTACGAAAGTTTTCTTGTTCCTTCGTTCGCCCAGCAAGTGACACACAGTGGAATTTTGTTTGTGCTTCGACTTCGGAGTGAGTTGAGAGAGGCAGATCGTCACTACTGACATGGCCAAACATCACAGTCGCCCATAAACTATTGTAAGTTGGTTTGGCGGTGAGGTGACCGCAACTACACTGTATACTTAGTCGGAGTAGTCGGAGACGAGATAAACAGAGGAAGAGCTCTCGCACCCACCAACTTCTTCTGCATTAAGCCATAACATTTTCTCTTGTTTCGTTGTGGCTGTCAAAGTGTTTTCTCTTCGCCAAAAACCCTTCATTCTCGTCTCTCCGTTGTTGGTTTTTAGTTTAGCCATTCCGTCAACTCAACTCAACTGAACTCAAGTGCAGACTAATAAAGGGAAACGTTGTATAGAGTGGTAGCCAGACCAGAGACTCACATAGTCAACCCACTAAAACTCGATTTAACGTAGTTAACATAACTTCCCGTCGTCGTCTCACTTCGTTTACTCACTTCACTCTGAATAGGAAGGAGATACATAGAAATCCCGCCCGGCATTATCCTATCCCACAGACAAAACACACAAACGCCTACTAACGACGACAAATCTCAACCTGATATAAATAACAGCTCATTATCATCCAAGGACAATCACAGATAGTAATATCTTTTCGGAGCCAACAACCACACGCTCCCTCCTCTTCACCATTCACCTCAAACCTTCACCATTCATTTATTCTTTCTTCATTTCTTTAGTGTGTCTGTGTGTGTGTTTGTGTGTGTGTGCAGGTAGCTGAACCCGACTGGCTGACTCCTTTTTTCTCCTTTTGGGCAGTTTGAGATTATTCGTGTACGAGCGAGGAGAGAGAAGAGAGCCTCGCAAAATCTCATTTTATTCCGCTCTCAGTATTTTTCCTCTATTTAATCGTGAGTTAAGGTTAGAAAACTGTTTTATGCGGTGAACTGCTGGGTTTGGGAAAGAGTTGGTTGTTTGTTGTGTGTAGCTACTGCCTGCCATGTAGAACAAGAAGAAGCAAGCAAAGTTTTAAAGTTAAATTGTTACTTGCATACTAATGCTCAGTTCTCTGTCTGTGCCCACAACATACATTACTCCAAATTTGCAATAAGTAACTAACTTGAAGTAAACTAAAGTAAACGAAACTTTAATCCAAACTGATACTTTAGAATACTCTTTTGTTTGAGTTACATCCGCAGTAGTTTCTAGTTCATCAGTAACTTTACTTTGTTTTTGTTGTAGAGGTTTTAGCTAATTGCGATCTATCGCGGTTTCCTCTCCTCCATTATTTCTCTGTGTGCACTCTGAGAATTCAGCAGATTACGCAGAGAGAAAACTCGAAAGGAACAAAAAACAAATGTCAGGTTAGAGTACAGGTAGACACATGCATTTAAATAGTTAGTTGCTAGACACAGACTAATCATTGTGCAACTATATAATATCCTTGTGGTACATAGCCACATATTATTACGGCCAGATTACACATAAATACCTAGGCAGATTATATAGAAAGAGCAATGAGACTCCACAGCCTGACTGCTAAATAACTTCAATTGGCAAATAAATGTAAATTCCCGTGGAAAGATATGTGGATAGGGCCTGAATGATTTTTACAGTTATAAATTAGTTAATATATGCAGAGCCAGGGCAGACGAGATGAATATAGTGGGCAATTTTATTTATTTACAAGTCAAACAATGTAATAATAGAGAAGGCAAAGTAAAACGAAGCAAAGTTGTCAGATACTCCGCTCCGCTCTTTAGTTCAACTCATTGTCAGTGAAGCTTGAAAAGGGAAAACGGAGCTTTGTTATTAAAGCAAAACAGAACGTACCTACCTACTTAGCTCTCTCTCTCTCTCTCGTCTCTAGCTATGTCTCTGTGTGTTGTGTTGTGTGTATGTGTAATAATATTATTTGCTCCTGGCTTTTACTGTTCTTAGACATGTACAACTGCAGACACATGCCATGCCGCCTGATATCACGACAAAAAGTTGTGACACACACACACACACTCAGCCACACGAGAGAAGGACATTACATTATGGATACAATGTCTATAGTATGCAAATTTCAGTTTTCCTTTTATGTAACTATCAGTCCTGTCCGTTTTATCATGTTGTCAACTGTACTGTACATCGCTTTAAATAATATGTTCTTTCTTTTTGACATACTTGACCCGGTCTGAGAAATATGTGCGTTCTGACTCATTGTCAGTCGTCGCTTCAGCCTGCCCCGACTCCCATCCACACAATTTCCCACTTTTTCCTTTTTCCTAATGCCGTACTTGGTATTAGGGCATAGAAATTTAGCGGAGAGGGAAGGGAACTGTGGCAGCCTATAGCAGTTAGTTCCTATACATCGTTACCTACTTTAGTTTCGTAAAAAATGTTAGTGTGGCATTCCAGTCAGTTGAGGCAGGCAGGCAGAGGCTGTACTAGCTCGCTGCGAAGAAGGGAAGTAACGGAGAGGGAAATAAAGTCAATCGAAATAAATACGGGGAAGAGTAGAGTGAAGTAAAGCAATGCTGATGCTGATGAGATAAGTAGGAGGTAGGAGTGAAAGAGTACGTGCATACAAAGATGGATAAATAGGGAAGAAGAGGAGCAAGGAGCAGTAATAAAATTTGGGAGAAAGGTCTGAGCTGAAATGGATTGAATGAATGAAGGAAGGAGTTGCACAGAAATGAAATGGATAGGAAAGCAAACCGCGAGTTAGTTCTCCTCTTCTCCTCACTTTTCTCTTCTTTACTTTATTTTCCTTCAATTCAGTTCAGTTTGCTCCGTTTGAGTCCAGAGACTCGCTCGACTTTCCTTCTCCTCTCAGCCAGAGTCGGGTCGGAGGAGGCTACATGGCTACAGACAGAGAAGAGAAATAATATAAAGCAGCTCTCAGTGCACACCGCACTATGAACTATTTATGTATCTGCCTCCTGTCTACCCTACCACTCTGCTCTGCTCCTACATATACTCACATAATGAACATGCACATTATAGCCATTATACCTCACATCATCCTTTCTCTCTCTCTCTGCTCTGTGTGTATCATATCCGAAGAGTGAGTCAGAGAGAGAGAAAACAAACGAAACCAAAATATATTCGAGAGAGAAGTCCTAGAATGGCTTTTCTATTAAAATACGCCGAGTAGGATAACACAATATAAATAAGTATAATGGCACTGCAGTCACTTTGTCTGCATTTTGGATTGGTTGTTGGTTCTGGCTCCTTAAAAACTGTTCTGTTGTGTATCCGCTCCTGAACTCCTCGCTCTCTCTCTCTCTCCTATCCTTTTCCTCTACTAGAACAGGAGAGTAGAGTAGAGTAGAGGAGTAGTAGCACCACTGATTGTGAGTTTATAGTCACTCGAGTTCAGTGTCGGAGAAAACAGAGAATTGAGTTGAGTCTGAGTCTCGTCAACTCATTTCGCGGTTTGAGTCAGACTTTCTCTTGTGCACAATGCAGAGAGAGAGAGAGTGAGAGAGAGAGAGAGAAAGTCCTTTCTCCATCTACATAAATTCCGAATACATATTTAGATGGTTGTTGGTGGTGGCTACATAATAGAATCATAGAATAATGCCGAAACGAGCTGAGCTGAATGGAAAAAGGAGGGAAAGGAAGGGAATCAGAGGCCGTACACTACATCTTCTTCATCTCTAATTATAGTTGGAGACAAGTGAGACAGAACACGAGGCCACAAAAAGACTGCCCTGGCCCTGCCTGCCTCCTTTCCCTTCCTCTCGCTCGCTCCTTGCATTAGGCGAGCAGTGGCAGTGAGTAGTCGAGTCCGTGTCATTGTACAACAAGAACAGCCGTCTCCACGGAAGTGTATCCCGCCTATAGCTCGGCGGCGCATTATTTACTTTACATAATATCCGTGTCCGTAGAAAGGAGAGAGCGGGAGACAGTAGTGTCACAACACGAAACACCATTCGGTTAGCGTCCGTCACGTCACCCGACTCTTTCCACATCGACACAAATTCCCAGAAACTCATCTGCACTTTTCCACTTCTTCTCTCTCTGTCCTGATCTTTTTAATAGGAGCATTGTTCGGCTTTAAGTGAGTGCCCTGCCCTTTCTTGGTGGCTGTAGCATAGACATCAGACAGAGAGTGAGAGAATAAGAGAGAGAGAGAGCAGGAGGCGAGTGGGAGAGTAATTAGAGAGCGCTTGTGACTTAATGGTGACTACAATGCACTCTCACCAGGAATTCCTATGATAATAATATCACATTTGCGTAATATTTAGTTAAAGTTTGCGTTATAGGAAATTGCATGCAATGGCTTTGCTGGTGAGGTAATTGAGTTGCCGTGACTTGAGCTCTACGTTATCACGTGGCCACATATTGCTAACTCGGAATTTTCTCCTCACAAAACTCACAATCGCAATCACTATTTATATTTATAGCCTTTAATGTGATGTTAGGTTATGCAGGTAGGTACTTAGGGAGCTACTCCTTGCCCAGCCTCACTCACTCCACTTGTGACTTGTGTTGTGCATCAGCAGAGGAGAAGGAAGGAGACGGGGCAAATCAGGTCAGGCCGAGAGTGCGGAAAATAACTAAGCGCTTGCTTGACTCAATTATTTAGTTGTGTCTTAGGGAAATCGCAGTAATTCCTTCCATTTAACATCGGCACACAAGAGTCACACTCACACACAGCCTAAGCCTAAGCCTAGCTAGGCAACTCAGTTGAGTGTGTAGAATTTTGTAATGCAGGAAGAAGGATCTGCCATCTGCTCATCACAGACAGGCAGAGTGGGGACTTCCATGCCCAACTCATTCAACTCCAAATCTCATTCCTTTTATTTGCCGAGATTTGATGGCGTCTTGAGTTGGAGAGAGAGAGAGAAGAGACAGTGTAACAATAGGAGCCGAGCCAAAATAAGGCGCAGTTTAGGACATCAGGCATGACACTGCATAGAAATAGGAATGTTTAATAGAAAATCCTCTGGCTGCTCCTCCACACTAGCTCAAGCTCACACTTACATTAATCTGCTCGACTCGTCGAGGAAAACTCCATCCACCAGCTAGCCGTAGACTTTTACAGTGGAAGGAAACAACAGAACGCAATCAGCAACTCACTCTCTGACTGATCTCATCTTATTTCCATTTCTCACGTCGCCTCGCAAATCTTACGTTTGCTTGACACATTACAATTACTATTAACATCCATTTCCATTTTGACACGTCAATAAAGTCTTCAAGCACTAAAACCCTGGCCAATGGAATGCAATGTAATCAACACTAAAAGTAACACGCACAACTATTATGTACGCTCACATCTACCTATACACCCAAAGTGTAGCTAGACGCATTCACATAATATTATAGCAGGCAGTCTAGTGCCATTTATGTTAGTTACTTTTGGTTAGGAGTGGACGCTGTTGTTGTGCGCATGCAATAAAAAATAAACGACGCTCTCCTCGCTAATTCTACACTAACTATGACTATAACTAGGCCCAACTCGTAAAATGATACGACGGGACAGAACAATACAGTATCACACTAATTATAAGATAGAAAACGACAATAGCAATAATAATTGTCGGTTTGCCGTAATTTACATTCCGTTGCATTATAATATTCACATCCTCCAATATTATTATGTAGGTATGTGTAGTTATAAGGGAAGCTTTTTAGCCGACTATCTCCGTACTCTCTTGTTGAGTCCACTCATTATCAGGACATTTCCGACGATAATCTTGCACCATATCTATTAAATGTGTAGTCACAACGTGCAATTTGCAACTTCTTTACTTGTTGAGTTGAGTTGAGTTGACTGAGTGGGTGAAGTGAAAAATCAAAACAAAAAACTCTTGCACATCCGCCCAGCCAGAATGCTGTTAATTTCAGTTCTCCTCAAGCGCCTATATGATTATAATATGATTATAATTATTATCTATCAAAATTAATATTAGCTCTTGACTCATTATTATTAGCACACTTTGGGGGTGTTTGGGAGCACATCGTGTGGCCAATAGTAATGTGGAGCACTGTCTATAGCAGGCGGGCATGTGTGGTGTGAAATGTTATTCATCAAAGCTAAGCAGTTACAATCTTACAATAATAATGATTTGAACTTTTATTTGCTATTGTTACTGCTGGTGTGTGGTCCGCGCTACATTTCATTCGAACGAAGGAATCCCAGGCATATGATGAGGATGAGCACAGTAGGCTGTAATTATTTTCTCGTTTCTGTTTTGCAGGTTAGTTGAGAGGGTGGGAGTTTCTAACCTAACCTCCTTTAATTTTTAAGCGTTCTAAATTCAAGTTCCACTTCTCCTGTCTTACTTATCTGTTTACAACAACGGTGACAAACAGAGGAGATTCGCCGAAGAAGGACTCATTAGCAATTCAAGAGTTAGGACTCCCTTGTAGAGAGCCGCCAAGCAACGCAACTCGAACAAGGAACGACCACAAACACGACACAGCTATCATAGCTACTATAGCATGATAACCCAACTACAGGTGAACTATTATTTTTTGAATATGATATTTCAAGGGGGCAACGTACGTACGGAATGCTACCATAATTTAATATAGTCGGTCATTTAAGAACTATAAAGGAAATATCAAAGAATCACAATTGTCGCATTATTACTTACATCTAATCAAATTCAACTTCAGGTATAGGCTAGTCATGTCATTTGAAACCCGAGCGATGTACGCATTTAGTGCATAGAAAGGAAACAAGAGCATAAGTATATAGCGTGCACGAAATCTTGCTCACATTTAGCCCCTTTCCTATTAGGGCCTTTAACTCTATATAATAATCTAGCAATAAGTACCTACCTATAGCCACTACTACGAAATGAAGGATAATATTACGCTGTGGTCGAATGAAGTAGTTAAGTAAGAAGGGTAGCGCCTGCCTATGGCAGTTAGTTAAATCGCAAGTTGTGACGGCTCGCTGTTTAGCTATAAATAAACAGTGACTCGTCAGGGAGTTTATTGTGGCCGAAACGATTATTCCCTAATGTTATGTTATTACTAGGCGTCGTAGTCGTAGGACTGACGAAACTAATCTGTCCGAGTCAGAAAAGGAGTAGTAGCCGTATAAGAAAGTAGCATTGTGTGATCTGAGAGTGGAGTATACCTGCTGCTGCATAAATAGCTAAAAGAACATCTGTTCCTGACTGACTATTTGCATTGGCAAAACATTAGGCCCGACTGTCCATATGTGAGACGAGTGGCAAAAGACTTTAATTCTGCCAAGGAAACGAAAGGTGTTTACACTTTTCTTTCGTTGAGCCTCCTTGCCCGAGGAGTTCGTGTCTCACAAGGGAAGCTACGTTCACTCCCGATTATAAAACAAGATACAGCTACTACCTACCTACGACGGGGATAAGATAGGAGACAAAAACAAAATGCGACAGCAGAGACATCAAAGCAACTGAACTTGCTGAATTGTTAATGTGTAGCAGTGTATCCATCGAGTGGACAGTGTACCCTCCCTCCTCGCTCCGTCACAACTCACAAACTACAAACTCCATTCAAAAATCCTTACAGATCGACTAGGAAACCGAAAAACACTTACCCCGCTCGCTACGACCGCGTGAAAAATGTTATTGCGTAGAAGTGAGAGGAAGAATGGAAGTTGGAGTTAGGGACAAGAATTTTCCTAAGGGGACCACTTTGACATTCATCAATGCATCAACAATGCACACGCAATAAAACTGATTAACTGCCAAGTAAAGCAAGTCGGGGACATTGGTTGCTTGGTGTGCGTGTAGCTGCGTTAATTGATAAACTGCATGCAAGTGAGCTCTGGCTGGAGTCGTTTCGTTGCTCAAGAATTTTAGTGTCACTGGCACTGGCTGGCTGTGGTGGAAGCGGCAAGGAAGGGAGCGCATTTTTTGAGAGACGTCGTCTTCTCCTCTTCGTCAGTGCTAGTGCTACGTAAGAGGGAATAAAAGTGAATTAGCGTGACAGTGCAGTGAAGTGAAGTGATGTGATGTGAATGTCAGATTTGCATGCATCAGCCGCATCTCCTAAATAGCATGCCTACTGCCTACCTATGCATTATTTCATATGGAGACACATCTCAGCCTTAGGTGAACTGACTGGCTGGACTTGATTTGACGATTTCCTTAAACGCGCACATATAGGAACAAAAAGAATGAAGCGTCCTATCATTCCCCAAAAAGACATCCACAGATTATCCACCTATCCATTTCTAGTCGAGTATGCCAAAAGTGTAGGAGAAGAAGGAGCAGGAGCAGGAGAAGGAGGCGAGAAGTGTGAGAAGACGAGTCAAGTCCACATTTAGCTTTAAAAAAGTTAAGGAGCCTTAAGTTGGATTCGAGTAGTTTGTTGTGAGGAGGATGATTCGAGGAGTGTATGCTAAGTCAGACAAGACAACGTCACGGCTAGTCTTCCTCAACAGGGCAATAAAAAATTTAGAGTCGACTTGAGTTGACACAAACGCCCCAATAAACTCACCCAAGAACCTCGTCCAACAGAGCATCATGGGCTAGAAGTGTCCCGCGTAGATTCCCTCCTTATTCCCCAATTGCCGTCACAGCATTCGACTCTCTCCTTGTAGAAAATTCTCTTAGCCGATCCAACAAGTCAGCCTGCCCTGCTCTGCTATTACATATACTCACGCTCTTCTATTACTTACGACTCCATAACATCATCATCATATTTATCTCTAAGGAATAGTAGGACGGAATCTATTTATTAGCATAATAGCATCATCTGTAGGTAGGTAACTATACGTAGGTACGCATGTAGGCACTCTTTTATTACTATAGGAATCATAACATGGATGATATGAATATGGGAATCTCTATTATTACATCCTCTTCAAACCAAACCGCACGAGAAGATGAGACCACATCCTTTTCACTTGACTTTGACTGGATTTGGGAGCAGAGAGACTAGGAGACTAACAGAGAATGCTAGAGTAGAGGTGAGTGTGAGTGTGAGTGTAGGGAGAGATAATATTTTAGGAGAGATACATAGTCTCCGAATTTGACGTCACCTTCTCAACTCTTGTCGCTAAAATATAATGCGAGCAAAGATTTTTGGTTAGTTATTCCGAGTTTCGGAGGTGTATATGAGTATATGTAGTCGACAGGCTCTAGGCAGGCAGAATTCTTCTGGAAGTGAGAGAGAGAGTCTTGGCCTGACTACTCGCATAAAATTTTAGTCGCCGTGTACGTTTTGATCGGGTGATGAAAATCAAGTGTTATGTGATGATGGGATGGTGATGGTATTTAACTGCCATAATATTATACTCACTCCGCCTAGTCAACTCAGTAGTTAATGGGAACGTTAACTCAACTCGGAAGTTACTATATCTATCGTCTAGCATTACATTACGCCACACACACACAGCTCCATGCTCTCTCACTTTGCATCACTCTCCTGCAAAAGAAGAAGAAGATGAAGAAAACGAAGATGCGAAGTGAAGTCAAGTGAAGCTGATGATGTCCAATTGCTTTTTCTTCTTTAAAAGACGGGACGGGAGTGTGCGTAGTGACGACAAAGGGCGTAGAATTATTTATTGCAAGGAGAGCGTTTAAAAGGCGTCTGTCAATTCCTCATTTGTTTGGGCAGGAAGGAAGGAAGGAAAAAGGGAAGTGAAGGGCTCTCTTGTCAGCTACTAAACATTTGTTTGACTCGACGCATCTGACTCATCTGCCAAGTGAAAAGCCACGGAATGATCTCGAAAAAATAAATAGTGGCTGCTGAGAGGAGGAAAGGGATTTTTGCATCGTCAGGAATGAAGTGAAGTTGCCGTGCGGCGTGCAGCAGATCTCACTCGACTCAAGTCAAGTCAACTGAGTGAGTTGCACATCTACTGGAACTGGATCTACGTATATGGCCGAGATTAGTTGAGCCACTTAGGGCGCCCGCCGTGCCGAAGGAATCTGAGGATGTAAGAGAGTGGAGGATAATAATTGCAGTCCCTGTTCGGCACTCCACATTAATAGCACAAGATCGATTGCAATTATTGCTAGATTTCCGAGTAAAAAACGTCGAGACATTAGCTGAGTGAGTGTAGAAGCGCCGTCCTGCGGTTTCGCCTCTTTCTTTACAGACTCCATCTACTAATATCAACCACTGACTGATTGTCCTCCTTGCCAGCTCCTCTTCTTCTTCTTCTTCGTGAGCAGGAACGTGAAGTGAGAAGAGGCAGGGAAGGGAAGAAGAAGGAAAGATCTATCCACAGACGCCGTCCAAAGTGAATCTCATCTCTTATGATCTGTGCTGTGTGTCCTTGTCGTTTTCGTGTCGTTGTCGTGTAAACGTGTAATACAGTAAGTCGCGGCTGGGTTTTAGGCCCTTTCCTTTCGGCTCGCTTACTCATTGTCACAAAGAACGTCTAATTCAACAGAGCAATCCAACGAGAAAAAATTCCTCCCATTATTGGTCTCATAAAAAAATTGTCAGGCTAGAAAGAAGGAGGAGGAGACAAAGGGGAATAAAGAGACGGACCGACAAGACGAACAAAAAAGAAAAGCTTCTCTCTATATCTCCAACATATAGATACCTAATAATAATAATAATGTACACAGATATATTATAGGCATAGGTAGATAGATAGATAGATAGGAGTTGGAGAATTGAGAATTATTATAAGACTCCAGAGCAGCCTCACTCAGTCACTACTTAATTCTAACTATTAAGTGCGCGACGATGTCTATTCATTGGGACTTTAACTCTTTCCATATCGCAAATAATAATAAAAGCCACGACTAGACGCTTTTCTTCTCGAAACTCCTCTCACATAAATACACCTATTGTGCAATTTCCTGACTTACATTGCTTATTAAAGGAACTCCAGTGCAAAAATCTCTGATTTCTTTATCTGGTCCATATACGCCAGTTCTGGATTAGCACTATCTGCCGAAGGACCAACTGTTCCAACTTCCAACCCACTGCACTCCGACTACGGGACACTTTTCTTTCTCCTCAAGATTTTATCAAGACGAGCAATGAAATTGCCAAGGATAAGCTCAACCACACCGCTAAGCTAACAC
Source organism: Tomocerus nigrus (assembly GCA_019776505.1). NCBI lineage: Eukaryota > Metazoa > Arthropoda > Collembola > Entomobryomorpha > Tomoceridae > Tomocerus > Tomocerus nigrus. The sequence goes on along the minus strand of JABASI010000612.1, from coordinate 13,923 downwards.
AAGCCACTACCAGATAAATTACCACAGAGTACCTACATTTCTTTCCGCGCTCCTCCCGCACTCACTCCACTCCGGAATCAGAGAGAATAAAAAAAAGCATCTCCAATCCACCACCATGTCCCACTCCCAGTGAAGAAAAGCAAAATATTTTCTATTTCTCCAGATAAGGAATTTCTCTGCACCTCCAAACTAAAAACATTTAATCCCACAACATCTCATCTCAATTCTGCTGCAATTTATTATTTATTGTGTATCTGGGATATTGCTGTGTCTATTTGTTGCACACTTTCTATAAATGGCCATAGTTTAGCAACAAATAACTTTTCTGTGGCGAATTTACACTTTGACTATCCTTCTATCTCTTTCTCTTCTACTTTAGTCTTCTATTTTTCTTAGGAAGTAGTAAAGTAACTGCAAAGTTTCTATATGAGATTCTGAATCGAGATAGAAGTTGTTTGCAGTTGTTTTTGCTGGTGAATGACGGTTTGGTATTAATTATTGAAAATCTAGTAGTACGTTTTAATGGGCCTGCAACAATAAATATTATGAGAAGGAGTTGAATGGAGTTAGCGGGGAGGGAGGGAGGGGACGGCTAAGATAAGAAAAGAGGTCTTAATTTTATTGGACGTCTATTGTTGTTGTTTTAGTTGAGTAGAGTGCATTTCCACGAGACAGATAAATAGCAACATAAATAATAGAAATAGGAAAAGAAGGGAGGCTAAGGAAAATGTAGAAATGTGCTGGAGTATTAGAAGAAGAGAGGGTCATTATCAGATCCTGCTCCCGCTGCTGCTGCTGCTATAGTCGATGCCATGCGGAAAGTACTTGAGAGATAGTCAGATATGCAAAATGAGAAATTGAGGGAGTTGATTGTGTTTTATTAGTAATGGAGCATGTAGCCGTGCTGTGTGACTGTGTTGTGTGGATGTAGTGTAAGATGTAGCTAATAAAATATAGTGAAATAGTAGGTGACTGACAGAAAGGATTATTGATTAAGTGATTTGCTCTGGGTAATTTTAACAGGAGGAGGACGGCGCGAGGAAGAAGAGCCGCAACGAGCAGAACTCAGTGCAAAGGTTCACGTGCAGTGAAGTGAAGGGATGATAAAGTGATTTGCCGAACATTTCCCTCTCTCGTCCACTACGTCGGTGCGTCTCTCTCTCTCTCTCACGGAATAAATTGTCCTTGCACCGCACCACATTCCGAATCCACGCTAAGCTGCTACACTTCAGCCATAGTCATATAGGGACAAGTATAAACATGGAGAAAGGATTTTTCCTTTGAAGTGAACTGGAAAGAGAGAGTGAAAGAGTGAAATAAATTAAAAGTTGAACGACCGTGTCTTCTTCTACCTTCGCATCGTATCGAGAGATCCGAGAGAGAGTACACTCATAGAGTGATGTGGCATGTTGTTGTTGTAGAGACGGGAGTGTAGAGAAAAAGGATGAAATGAGCTCGAAAAATGGCTAATCCGTCAATTAGGAGGGGCAGAGTGTTTCGTGGACATCTCGTCATAGTTGCACTCGACTCAGTTGAGCAGACTTCGGAGTTTGTGTTTAGTTGGAGCGGAGAGGATCTGAGCGTGGAGCAGATGAGCAGAAGCTTAAAGACGTCGGAGCCATCCAACCTCTTCTCATCAAATTGAATATGAATGGACAACAATTGTGCGGAGTGTTGGTGAGAGTTTCGGTTTGGCTCTTGCTCTTTAATTACCACTTACGACTGTCTGAGGGATGTCCCCTTGTTTGCATTTGCAAATGGAAAGGCGGAAAGCAAACGGTAAGTTTCCCTACTTCTCTCTCTCGCTCGCTCTCTTTGTACACACACAGAGCAGATGCACTTTACCACGTCACTTGCAATCTATTTAGCACAAATGCCCACTAACTAACTAACTATCTTTCGAGGCCCTTCTATTACAAACACCACTCTCTCCTCCCTCTCGATAACTATTTACTATTTACATACTCATACTATACATTTATATATATACCTAGCTATGTTTATATGCATAGCAGCCCTGGCAATTTAAATTACAATAATTCCCAAAGATATCTAGCCGAGTTCCTTTTATATCTTGCTCTCAATCCACGTGGATAGCAAATTGTCTCAGCAACTGTTCTGTTCTGAGGCTAAACCCATGGATCACTATACAACTAGAATAATATTATCATATAGAAACAACTACACTACTCCGCTCACTACTCATAATAATGTGAGCTAAGCGAGAGAGGAGACTTTTACACATGCTTGCTTCTAAAGCAATTCTCAGATATTCAATTCAATGAATAATGTGTGCTTTACTGTAGCCTTCAACTCAACATCCATTCTAGTATACACGGACGAGTCTCATGTAGGTGAAGGAACATGACCGCTATTCTATTCTGCTGAGAATTCAATTGCCTTGCAACCCCACTAAAACGTGCTCCGTGTTTGTCTACATCTTTTACTGGCTGTGGCTCTACTGCTGCACTGGTTCCGATTAAGTAGAAGCTATAAAATATATCGCCATATACTCCCCTTAAAGTACTATACTCCGCTACTCCTCTCATCAATCCCGTTATCTCCTACCCAAATCCAACACTTTTCTACACATAAAATAGATTTATATTCAGCCTTGTCCAATAGATTTTTAAACAATTTTTAATTGAGAGGTTAGAAAGTTTTGAGTAACTTCCAGCGAATATACTTACGACTCATATTTGCATATTCTAATGAAATAAATATGAGCCTACTACTAAAAATTAATGTGCAAAACTTAATATTACTGTGCAAGAACTTAGGAAAATATTCCTAAAAGGATTTTTGGTGAGTCTCTTTCTGAACTGTCCACGAATAGCTAATAACCTGATATCGCTACTTTCCTTTTAGACGATCGTAGAGTAGATCCTGATAAATGGCGTTAAGAAGTAATAATTAGGCGCCTTCGAGATGTACGTAAGTAATAATGGCCGAATGGACATGCTTCTTAATTAGTCTATAGAACTAACAAGTGAACGGGTATTTAGCGATATATACTAGAGCTACAAATAGGGAAATAGAGCTATCCAAAGTGGTGGTGTGCATTTAGTGAGTAGCTGCGTAGGTTGTGATGTGAGGTTAGTCGCTAGCCTTAAACAAACTGAAGTAAATCGACAGGAAACCAGAATAACGTGGCCAGAGGAGAGAGAGACAATTTTATTTGGAAGAGCGGAGCAAGTTAACATTTACTTTGAATTACACGACCGGCTACCTTTCTGCATTTACTCAGTCAGTTCAGTTCAGTATGTTCACTATAATGATCCTCATTTGACTCATCCCGTAATTTTTTGCATCATAACTCAATGGAAATGCTTCCGCGAGTCAAATAAGGATTTCCTGTCTGAATTATGATTTTCTTCTTGCACACATTGTTCATTCTTTGAATTGGCTTTGGCGACTTTTTGTATGCACCAAAAATTCTGCAGATAATCTGAAATTGTAGAAGAAGAATCATAGAAGGCTATTCAAGAAGTTGTACTAGTTATTTATAATTGTCAAGTCGTATGACTTATTATAGCGTTCCCATTTGTAGTCAGGCCAAGTTTCTCTTTTAATACTCTTCTATTCCTTTTGACTAACTTTAGATTTTTGTTTTGAGGTATCTGTAGCTGCTGCCTAAGAAAAAGTAGTAGGTATAGCTTCTTGTTACTTATGTCGCCTTGATTGTGTTCCGTGTAGAATTTCTATGTGGGTATTTGTAGTTTTGTGTGGAGTGTTGTTTTTAGGGTATAGGAATTGGAGCATCGTTTTTGTATTAGTCAGTTTAAAGTAATATTATTATTATTTCGGAGTAAAGTTGTTAGTTTTGTTGGCTCTGCCGTTGGTCTTATGGTGACCGAGTGAGATAAAGAAAGATTTAGTTGTTGTAGGATGTTGTGTTGTGTTATTTTAGCGGAGTTGCTGTAATTCCATAAAGTTATTTAAGTTCTCGGGCTTAGTTAGGCTCAGGCGCTTGCTGAAGATAGTATTAAGATATTGCTATTAGGACAGCTATGTGTGGGTGACTCGGAATATTATTCCTATGTAAGCATGTTGCTGAAATAAAGTTGGAGCTTACGGTTGTAGTGGCTAATCTGTAAGAAGCATCAAATCATCTGACTGGCTAACTGTACATAAACTCACTCCTTAGTTGATATATGTAAGTAGCTTCTCCTATTTAGATCTCTTCTCCCAACTACTCACTTACTTGCTTACTATGTGAATGTGTGTCTCTCGCATGCCTGCCCAATGTGCACCGTGTAAATCCATGTACTCACATACTTCACTTCTACCCTACCTACAACAGCTACAACGACATGATTAAGTTGCATGAGTATTATGCTTCGTAAGTGCATGAAATAAACTTAATAAAAGGCCCAACTAAAGCCATACATGAAATCCTTCGTAATAAGCGGCAGAAATATCTTTAGAAAGCTGGAAAAAGATTTCTCCTTCTCCGTGCAACATATAAAAGTAGCTACTACTGGAGCAGATATTAAAAAGACTCTCCTAATATAGCCAGGCAGACACATAGACACACAGGGTGTGTGTAGCTACTGGGAATTGCTGGGAATGGCTTGAATTTGAGGGAGCTAAAGTAGCGTGGAGAAAAAGGTATAAGTTAGCCGATTAATAGTTAATAGTTAGGGACATACATACAGAGTCTGTGTCTGGAAAGAGAGGACTCCACTACATTACACACTGCTACATATGTTGACTAATGTTAAGCTGACTTAATATAATGTTATGTGCTACATCTCGTAGTAATCACTATCTTCATACATATAATATATGTTTTGTGTGGCTCGTGAGTGGCTGTGCAATTGCCGAGCTAATATTGCACACTGTTGAAACTTGGTTTTGCCCTATATAGATTATATAAATAATGTGTCTGTAGGTAGTTAAACATAAGTAGGAGAGAGAGAGGCTTGCTATAAATGTGAGATAAGAGAAATCCTGTGCTCCCTCGCCACTGCTACTTACTTACTTACTACTCCTTAGTTCCCACTCTCCGTCTCCGACTCTAATAATACGACTCTATTCTTTGCAGAAATGCCAAGAACTGCCATATAAGTAGAATGATCAAGGAGGAGATGGAAAATCGTCAGTCGTAAGTGTTACATTAGAGTCCTGTGCATGCATGTACACAGTGAAGAAGTGAAAGGCGTCTTAGTATGAACATCTGCTCACTAGTTTCTATGTAAAAGTTGTTGCACTTGTTAGGACTAGGAGGCTGGCTACCTATTTGTGTGTAGGTGTCTCCCTAACGATAACCAAACTCTACTTACTACTTACATATCTTTCTTTATAGGGACTACGAGTGTAAGGGTTGCAGCTTTACGTTAGTGCAGTTTAGTTAGGATTTAGCACCCGAGTACTTATAGCTTGTCATCATCTAATCTATAGCCCATAACTTCCCTTATTTTATAACCCAGCCATAGGAATATCTCCGTTCAATTATTAAGGCCGAGAAAATCCCTATTATTATACATACTGCTCCGAATCTCACGATTTACTTTCTCTCTCTCTCTCTCTTTCTGTTATTTTACAGTGGGACTTGAGAAGTATTCTTAGTGCACATCCCTAGGCTTCTTACATTGCTGGCTATATAGGCCATAGTTAACTAACAATAAGTAAATGTAAGTTAAACGAGAGAGATTGAGAGGGGCTAAAAGAGAAACACAAACACAGGGAAGCGGAAGAAAACAGAGGAGTCTCGAGTTTGGAATGGCCGGAGTCTGAGTAAAAGCGATTTACTTACTTACTTACTTCTACGTCTATGTGTATCCGTGTCCAACTTTAGTGCAAGTAATAAGTAAATACGTAAAATCCTGCTTTCTCCTCCTTTCACTTCGCTACCTTATGTTGGAAACTACGACAGATTTTCTTCCCAGACATTTTTCTTTTGCACATTCACAAAAAATTTCTCCTTTCAGCTTTAGTCTCGTTCTACATAAAACTATTTGCCTGAAAGAGTCGGCAGTCTCCTCCACTCTGCTCTGTTACAGCCAAAAGCAAGCCACACCGCACACAAGCAAATAGTTCCTTGACGATTAGTTAGCACGCTATATCCTGCCTCTCTCTCTCTCTCTCTCTCTCTCTCTGTACATTCAAAGACTCCTACGTATATGTACATACGTTCCGCTAGTCCCTACTGCCAATAAATGCTGAATTACTACGTAGAGACGTGTGGGCGATAGGAGTGAGTCTATAGCCTCTAAATGCCATGGCAGGCAAGGAGAAAGTTGTGAAGGAGTGCACACAGATAAAAGTCTAATGTACACACACAGATACTGTTGTCGGCCAGTAATGCTCGCCTCTCTCTCGCTCTCTTTTTCTCTATCTAAATAGCCGCGATTATGAAGGAAGCGATATGCTATCCACATAGACACTCCCAGCCTATTCCAGCACCAGGCTACTTTCTTTCTTTCTTTCTCCAACTATAATTTCTAAGTTCACATCGAGTCGAACGTGAAAGAAAAAGCGTGGCAAAATACTTTTACGTTGCTAAGTTGCTACTTTGTGAGAAGAAGTAAAAGTCTAGGAAATAAATAGATAGGAAATGCACTCGAACGAACTGCTTTTAAATCCTGTACAAAAGTGTGCCTAATACGCTGGCCTTATATTTTGCATGGCATTACTATTTGCTATAGATAGACAGATATTATTTTGTGGAGGGAGAAAGCATATTAATGCACACACTCACTTGTATGTACTCACTTACGTGCTGAGGAGATGGCTGTGTGTGATGTGAGGTAGGGAGTGGAGGGAGAAAGCACGCTAATGCTTTCCCTGTGAACTGAACCAAGTCGAAGTGGAAGGGAAGCTCAATCTTGTTTCCCTCTCAACTCACATAGGACTTCATTTTAAAATATTACATTGGGAATTGACCCATTTTTGAGAATGAATAGTGAAATTACCACTTTGGATGTTGATGTCTCGCCACAACGTCTGCGACACGAGCACCTACAGCAACTCTGTGTATTTAGGCAGAGCACAGTTGGAACTTAATAGGAGATTGAGGCTTAACGATATTCTGCGCACAGATACACACAGATACTAACTGTATGCATGTATGTATGTGTGTATAAGTGTGTGTGTGTGTCTAAGGAGAAAGAAGGAATACAAATAGTCGACGACGAGGACATGCCGGGCGGGTATAGGAAAGTGAGACTAAGGCGCTGGCTATACAAGTCACTTATGTAGAACAGTGCATATGTCCTATCTTTAGACACAAGCATATTTAACATGTAAATCGACTTAAACCTTTCACACTTTCTCCACTCACCGTACTTTTTCTTTTTAGAGAGAGCGAGGAAGGAAATTACCTGCCTTTTCCACAGAATCTCGACGTTGAGTTAATTCGGTGAAAGTGCCACCATTATCTAGCCTATCTTTCGTCCATTTACATACAAACTGAATAGGTCTACTGCTTTCCTATTGCTTCCCTTTCATAAGCGCAAAGAGGCTAGATAAATATGTACTGAGTGAGTGCCGTGCGGAGAGCGGCGGGCTTAGGCACTGGCTTTGTATTTGCTGATGGCAAGCAGTTGACAGGACCACCTTTAAGATTTCCCACTTTAAAGCAATTCCCATGCACTTTAAAGACGGGCAAAGCATTTTAACCACTTCTTGAATAGATACATTTTAAGTATTTAGCACATGTACCGAGAATCTTTCTTCCAAGAATTATGGCTCACGGCAAGCCTCTCAGAAATATATTATGACTATCATACCCGCCCCATATCTCTCGTGGAGGCCGTGAGCACGGAAATCAGCCACCACCACTCGATATTACTTACTCACTTACTTCCCTAAGTAGTTCACTGTGCTCCTCAAATAAATGCATTGCTGCCCTATAGCCCCTTAAAGACAATGCCCTCGCCCTCCGTTCATTTCTTATTCAGCCATAGTGGGAGTCAGTCGTCGTGTGCCTGCCCTGAGCCTCCCTACTACTTCTACGTATACTACTACCAATATAAACTGTAACAGATACATCCATGCATAGGAGATGGTCTAAATTCCAGTCAGTGAGGGTGGGATTAAGTGTTGTACATTAAGGAAAAGTGGTTTGCAGAAAAGTAATGCATACATTAAGTAGAGACAAGTTGAGCTTTAGTGTTTACACACAATTACATGTGTAGGAAAAGTTAAGGAGAAGCTAATGAGATTACGTGAAGCCTTTGTCGTTTTCGATGAAAATGGAATGCATGATCCGTAGTTGGAGAAAGTATTAAGTAGCTGTGAAATGAGCCTTAGACTTCCAAATGCACACCACCACTACTCACTACTACACTTCTGGCTATATTACGCCTACACTCAAATTATCTATGCATATTTCTCCTCTCTATTTTTATCTGCCATGCCCACCTCCCTTTTCCCTTTCAGCGGCTTAGACACAAAAACACATTATGCTATAATAATACCCGCTTTGTTCACACTGTTTCCTAGCAATTTCTATAGAACTTAGAGCTTTCTATAGGGAATAAGGCATAAAAAGTGGAAGCGTGACGAAGGACTTATCTCTTGGAATCATTTGCGTTTGTTCGATGCACTTTTCCATGTGTAGCTATCAATCTTTTCTATATTTACGGTGCTAATAAAATGCACGCTGTGCCCTACCAACTGTGGAATTGTGTGCGCGGAAGAGATGTCTGTACTGGTAGATTCATCAACTGTGAATTGGATTTGCACAATGACAGTCGAGTTAAATGGGCAAGGGGGAGAGGTGGGCCCTGGCAATAAAAAGAGCAAGAAAGTCGTCAGAGAGAGCGGAAGGAGTAAATTTGAAAAGTACATTAGGCATTCTTTGATAGATAAATAGGGAGGAGGGCTGTGCGAGTGGTCGGTCCGTTCATCTCTCACCACCAACCGCCAGGGCTACTGTGGCTAGTAGTAAGTGTGGATGTTTGTAATAGTGGGTCGTTGAGTTGGCTGAATTGTCACGAGGGACAAGGCAGGATAAGGAATAAATGGATGTAAACGGCGATGAGGTAGCAGCAGAAGGCTATGAAATTACAGTGACAATGTTGTGATTCTCGTTTTATTTTTCCCTTCCCTTTGAAAAAAGGTCGAGTGTAAAAATCAAGCTCTGAAAGAACTTCCAGACAAAATCGATCCGGAGACCCAAGTGCTGGACATATCCGGAAACCAATTGGGGATTTTGCCTCAAGATCTTTTCCAGCGAGCCGGACTCCTCAATCTGCAAAGGGTCTACATCCGCAATTCTCGTTTGACGCAAATTGACCAGAGAGCATTCAACGAGCTGATCAACCTCGTCGAAATCGACTTGAGTGATAATAATTTGACGAATGTTCCATTCGGAGCCTTCAAGTCAACTCCATTCTTAAGGTGAGCCCTCTTTTAGTTACATCATCTCATCACCCCACACACAACCAACACAATCCTTTCTCCACACTTCACTTCATCCCGCCCGAGACGTTGTTTCTACATTCTCACAATACACAATTCAACTTTTGACAAAATATTGAATTTCAAACCCATTTTCTTACATACCTACATATCTTCTACATTTAATGCTACTTATTTTAATTTATTGTTTTAGTAATTTTAGCGTTGCGCGACGACTTATGGGAAAATCGATATTTTTATTTTCGAATCTCCAAATTAATTATTATGCGTCTTCCAGATAAATATTGCGAATATAATTAAACTTTCAGGTATACAGCCAATGCATTTTAAATTTAATCTGACAAGCTTTTGGTTTATGTACCACAGGTAATAATAATAGCGTTATATAATTGTATCGTGCAAATCTCCCTTTCATATACAACGGAATTTTTAATTAGCAGGTATATACTTAATTAAGGAGCCATATTATGAAGTATCCACAATGTAGGAACCAAGACTAGTCTATTTCGTACCTACCTACTAGACTAGTTTATTTCGTCTTATTTATACTAGGAGAGGATAGGAGGATTCCATTCCACTAAAATTGAAAATGTGGGAGTGTATATAGGAACCACATCGTCGCATCTCCCAGGCTGATGATCTACTTAATTAATCCCTCTCAAGGGATTTATCAGTTATCCTTCATGATAATTATTTAAATTATCTTCGCATCCATCTCATTCCGTGTCAATTATTAAACCAATCGGAACGTGAGGAAACGTCTAGTCGGATCCTTGTGCTTGTGTTATATCTCTATCAGCGGAATATGCAACTTGTTAAATCCCTAGCAAAATAATTCGGAATAATTAGTTCTGCTCCAAATGGAAATAGATACCACCCTTGTGCTCGTAGAATTATCTTTTAAAATTGTGCTTAGAATTAGTAGAAGCTACTCGTGTAGACATTTAATATTGTTTGCATATCAAATTCGACGCTAATCTGTTAGCAGGAGCGTGATGTCAATATGCCTTTCATATACTTAGACATAGATAGATAGATACCTACTGCGTGATTTTCTGGCGCCTTTGTCATTTGCCTAATTTCAAAATAAATACAGTGCTGGGGGAATTCAAAGGCAAGTTTGATTTTGGTTGAGGGAAGTGTCGTCAATCCATCATGGCATTAAACGTTACCTATTCAGTATCTATTCATCCCACTCATAATACTATCATAGCACCTAAGTAAATATAACAATATAGTTACTAATGCTGAGTATTAGTGCCTTCCATTAGGTAGCTAGCAATAGTTATAGCAAAAGTGGGAGGGAGCCTCTTCTTCAACCATTACGCGAAATAAACATTTTTCAGGGAAAAATTCGAAATTTTAGCAATGAAATTCTGATGTGCTGCGATAGTATACTGTGCTGATATTAAGAGATTTATGAGTAGCTACTTGATTTTAGTGAAGGATATTTTCAGGTCGTGATTTGGATATAGGTACCTATCTAGGTATACTTGGGTATTTCTAGTTGCTCTGTGCATAAAAAGGGGAAAAATGGAAAGCGTGGCATGTTTATTGGAAGTGAAAAGGATAATATTTGAAAGGTGTATTTAATTACTGTGGAAAGGATTCCATTAGGATAATGATGGTCGAGCAATGATATTTATCAGAGTGTGAGAGGTGGCTATAGCGAGGTGGATGTGAAAGTTGGGAGGAGAGCGTAATTTGCGTAGGATTTATATTGAATTTGTGAAGTGAGGGATATTTGAGGAGAAAAGAGGCAGCTATGATATGCATAATGACTTTTAGTGCTTCTGGTGGAATGGAGTTTTGTATTGATTGAGTAGGTCATTTAAGTAAAAGTATAATGGAGCTAGGTAAAAGACAAGACGGTAGGGCAAAGTTGAGTCGAGTCGAGTCGTAGCATAGCTGCACGGAGGAAATCAAATCTGGTGGAGGAGTCTTGGAATGGGAGCTAGTCGTAGAGCTGGCTGTGGTGAAAGTGAGCTAGATGAATTATTGTTGGAGGGAACCTGCCTCCTCGCCATCGCCAACGCCAACCAACGAACAACGAAGAACAAGAACACACGAAGGAAGGAAGGAAGACGGAGAGAGAGAGAGAGAGGAGAAAGCAGGACGAGTACACTTGGGCCAGCCGAACTATTCCAAGAAGTCAATCCATTGAAGAGAACGTGTCCTTTATAAGTGCCATTCTCCTTTCACTCTCCAGCTCCTTTCTCCGAGCCACCAGGCAGCCACCTACTCTTTTTTGCACTTTCTCCTAATAGGCAGGCCGTCGTTAGTAGGTGCTATAGTTAGTTGAGTTGAGTTAGGGCGAGATTAGTGTGTGCTGGATCCGAGTGGTCGTGTCGTGAGAAGGAAGAAGAGGCAGTGGAGAATTAGCAGAGCACTAATGCTAATGGTGATAGCTATATAGGTGTCTGGCTAATAATAATCCTACGTATAGTATAGCGGCTGCAGTGTTCGGCGGGAATGACGCTAACTACGTACGCAGTTAATAGCTAATTCCTTGGCTCCACTTGCCAAAGACTCCCCAAGCGCACTCCCATTACTGAATTTGATCAATGTGATTTGGATTTCCACAGGGAGCTGAATCTGGCCGGCAATCCAATAGTTCAAATTAAAAACGGGGCATTTGAGTTCATCCCCGGCTTGGTGAAACTGGATCTGAGTCGCTGCAAACTTCTTGTCATTGAAGACTTTGCTTTCACTCATCTGCAGCTCCTCGAGTCCCTTAAAATCAATTTCAATCAGTTAACCATTCTGAGCAACGCAACCGTAAGTGCCCAACTACTTCATTTTTATAGACATATAAATGTAATTCACTGCTAAACACTAAATGCCCGCCCGCCCCTTTTTATCTCTAATTTTTCAATTATTCCTTGCAAAAGTTCACAGAGAGAGAGAGAGAGAGAGAGAGAGCTACTTAGGAAAATTACAACTTTCACACAGAGAGAAAGTAATTTGGAGTCACAACAACTGCCGTATTATATTTGTCCTTTCCTACTTTGGCAGAAGATTATCCTGAACTTTCACTTTATTGGAATTTGTTCTTGTGCCTCCCCAGCCAGTCGGCTAGAGCCGAGCGATCTGGTCGAGAGGAGCCAGTGTAGCACTAAGCCTTTGTTTGCCCAAATGCTTTTGTCGCTCGTCGTCGACAGAAAGTATGACTACAGAGACTTGTCTAGTTGTCTCTGGTGCAGAGGAATCCTATAGCGACATCTGCTTATACACATTCATCGTCTCTCTCTCTCTCTCTCTCTGCTCCACCAAGAATTTATTATATGAGCGGAGAAAGTACAGAATGAATACAGATAAGTGGAAAGGAGCAAATCTTTGAATACATTCCCAGAGCATTGTCCTCGCCCTGACATTTTGCAGGACAAAGAGGGAGACAAACATTTGTATTTGTTTCTCATCGTTAAAAAGTTGAGATCAAATGTGATGCGTGACGTGATGTGAAATAGATGGATGGATAAAACAAAGGCTTTCCCCACTCAAATGGAGCTAAGGATGCCGTTATATCCTTTCCCCGGCTATAGCCGTCTATGCAAATGCAAATAAATAAAAATGTGAAATCCTACGACACTCTATTCATCCATTTATCTATCACCATATATAACTACCCGGGTATTTCCTGGAATAACCTCTCTTCTCTCCTATATTATCCCTCCCGCATACTATGCTCGCTAAATAAGAATGTGCTCTTCTCCACGCGACGCGCATGCAGTTTCTCCGAATAATAATTCGCTAGGCATGGATAGTAGGGCAACTATATGCATGCCTCCTCCGAAAAAGTAATCTTTCCAATCAATCTTTAGCCTACACAGACAGGTAGTACAATAGTAACGCTGTAGTGCATGCATGGATATAAGTAAGTAAGCAGGTAGCTTTGTTCCTTGTAATATGCTCCGAAGAATAGCCGAGATCCAATAGAATGACTTCCCTTCCCGCTACTTTCCCGCACCACACAACATGCATGCACATGCAGACAACAGTATTATTTGTTGGAGCAAAGAGAAAGTTGTTACTCCGTTATGTTGGCTTTTAGTTTGTTGTGTGGAAAGCGAGGCTCATTCCCTCCTTCCAAATGGAGGCATAAAGTTACATGCAGCCTCTCTCTCTCTCTCTATGTCCTCGCAATATGCGCTCCTCTATCTACCTACATACAAGTAGCACATGTAATCTGATATTGCATAACAAGTAGATGCTGGATAGACATATTATTTATGCGAGCCAAATGACTACTCTTTTTCTCCTCCTCTATATATGAGAGCAAAGATAGTATCATTTTACTGCAAGCACAAATATATTAAGGCTACTCCATGCCTGCATCTATTGTCGAATCGGATTGAAATTGGAATGAAAAACCTCCGACGCCTCAATTCACTATGGTAAAACAAGGCCAAAGATAGAATTCAGAGTTTTCTATTCCAATTTTATTCGGCTTGGACAGTATGTACAACTCATATCTCCCTCCCTCCATGCTCCATCCATCCACCTATGCTTATCAAGATAAATAAACCATACAAAATGGATGTAATACAGAGTAAC
>JABASI010000611.1:0-35108 GCA_019776505.1 Tomocerus nigrus | reverse complement strand
ATGTGTCGGGTATATCAATAAGTAGAAGACATTCTGAGAGTAATAACTTCGGCTGCGAAAATGGGTTCCGAGGCTTAAAGGTCTCTTGGGTTCTTACTCTGATATGATTGGGCAAGTTCCTTTTATCTTTATCCATAAATAAGATTAAAGAATTTTGTAATTCATTTTACATATACTAGTACTATTTATTATATTACTGTAAATTGTAAATACTGTAAACTTTCTTTAGAAACTCACCGTCTCAATACCTACTCCCCGTGCCACTTTAACTATTTGCTCAGTGGACATAGTTGTAATCCCAACAGCTAAAGCGTGTTGTTTTCCTTCTGCCATAACAGCGACAATTGTATCTTTTGGGACATCAGATAATTTACCCCCTGCTGATAGTAAACCTGGAATCATTATATTTGCTCCACTGAGAACAAACTTAATAGCTCCTCTGTCTACTTGTTGGTGGGCCAGCATAAAAGGGTACTTGTGTAGAAATCTTAAAGTTGGAAACCACGCTCCTTCACGATGTTTGAAAAACAGTTGCTCTCCTGTAGAAGTAATCAAAATTTCTACGTGATCTTGACATTTGATAATCTTAAAATTTTCCTTTTTGGGAAGAATTTGGTCCATGTATGGGATGAGAGAGGGATAGTATTCGCACAACTTGTTTCGTATGGCTTTCTGCAACGATGACTTTAGCTGCATTATCGTACTCACATTGGTTTTCTCGTCAAACTTTTTGAACATCTTGTCGGCCTGCACAAGACACAAAATAGTAATAAGTTAATCATAATATTTCGACATCCGAGGTCGAAGGCCAGTTAATTTTAGAAAAATTTGATTTCAAAGCTTCAAAGATCTTCGTACATAAAAGGATTTTATTCAGAGTTTTGTTAGACTTTTTAGACTAGAAAGATATTATAAATTAGAGACTATTACCTTTAGAATTATTGATTATACTTTTGAACTTAAATAACGTAATTAAATGCTAGTGTTATGATTCTATATAGTGATGTCCAATTGTCCAAAGAAAAAGGAAAATGAAATCGGCAGAAAGAGCTCTGAAAAATTTGATATACAATTTTGTAAATATACAGTAATTTTACTACAAAACTGATTTTGATATTCAGTTTTGGAGATTTCCTTTACTTGACTGTCAGTCTCAGTTCAGTACAAAAACAACAAGCGGTCGGTGAATTTGGAGATATAACATAAATAACCCTTTTGGATTCCCGTCAATATTGAAAGCACCGAAAATTTGACTACAGCCGCTGTTTGTATCGAGAAATAAACTTCCTGGACGCTACCTACTACTAGCCTTCTACTACTACTTCTATATTCTATGCATCGCATCGTTTTGTAAAAGAATGGAACTCATCCTCCCACGAATTCACGCATCATGATGATCCTTTCTTTCATTTTTATAGTTAGTTTTGCCCATGGAATGAAGATTATATTAATAGTATAGGTTTTGTCAAAAATTGTCAGGTCAGGGCATTTATTATACATATAGAAACTTACACGTACATGAGGTCAATAAGGCAAGTCTGTATTATTTATATCCGTTTTACAAAGGTTTATTTATTGGTGCATTTTGGTGTGCAGAAAATTCAGTTTATATCCGGTTTTCTCTTTCCATACAATTTAAGCCTGTCCATGCATACATTTCACGCCAGAATTTCACCCACTTTCACCACACAAAAGTGTACAGTTTTGGAGAACGTTCCTTGAGCAGTTAGTAAGCGGGAAGAGAAAATGAAAAACACGTTTTCCTCTGATCACAGTGATTTTCTTTACAAAGCTAAAATACGTTTAGTATACGTATGTTAAATTGATATTGTAATAGTTGTAGTGTAGTATTCTAGTATTCAAGGGATAAAATTATTTCCAAATAATTTCTTGCTTGAGATTTATTTTACGATATTATATATTATTATGTACAATGTATTTACAATACATAATTATAATAAGCTGGTAAACTTTGCATATCATAATGTCATAATGTTATATATATAGAGCTTTTACTAAAGTTAAATAACGACTAAAGTTCATTTTCCCTGTCTGTTGTGGTCAGTCATATTCACCGCATTATTCCAAGAATTCATACATACTACATACGTTGCCTTGAAATTCATGGTTGACAGACAGTGGTGTTCGAGCGTGCTCCAATTGTCAGATCCGGATAGCAGGTGTAATAGTGTAGAACATTTTTGTGGTGAGGTTTTAATGATACCCTGAATTTGACGAATGTTACACTTGACGGGCCAGGACACAAAATTGGTTTGTTTGAAACGTGAAAGTAATATAGGCACCTACTTAATGTAATTAAATTAGGAATATAGTAATCAATCAAGTACAGATATACTAATTAGTAATCTGTAAAAAGCCGTTTTTCATTTTACATATATTATATGTATTAAAATTTTAATTGGTCTATTCTTGAGAATGTTGTAATTTACGTCTCTTATTACAGCGTCCTTGAAACAGTTCTTTACTGAAGACGAGAAAAGAAAGGATTAAACCCAATACTAGAAGTGCAAATGGTCCAATGAGATTTTTGATGAACAATGGTTTAAGCGAAATATCCAAGTTTTGAAAAAACATCTCGATTTTCTTCTTTACTTTCTTCGAGGCTTTCCCCGCGTTATTATTAGTGAGCCATGCTACAGAAATCTTTTTTCTTTCTGTTAAATCTTTTCGCATCCATTCATCGTGTAAACCGGATGCTTTAAAAATCCCAGTCATGTCATTGTATAGAGCCGTGATCGGTGACCCTTTGCGGAAAGCAAAGACAAGGGGGACTAGCAATCCAAATTCCGTAGCTACTCCTACAATAGAATGAGAAGAAGATGCTGAAAGTGTGAAATTACTAGCTGTCATGTATGAAGCTGCTTCCAGATAGACCACACAAACAGTTTTGTCCTGAATAACGACACTTTCCATACATTTGTAGAGATCCTTTTCCACCTTTAACCGAGTAAAAATTTTTCTGAAAGAGGGAACACTAGATGTTTGGAAGCTAGCTATGGCCAAGCCCCCATAGTATTTAAAATTGACCTTGTAGTTAGAATCCGCAAGTTGTTGAAATGTTGTTGGAACATCTTCTAAGTAGGGGAAAGTCAAAAAGGATACAAGTTTTGACCGATAGGCTGTTGTCAAAATTAAACTTGCAGATATCCACGTAAGAGCAAAAATTCTAAACGAGGTACTCATTTTACTTTTCCCTATCAGAGAGGAATCTTGCTCTAAAAATATTTCAATAAGAAATATTGCAGCTTCTCTGATTTTCTTTTGACTTTTATAACTTGGATCTATTGAGAGGATGATCCACAGGATAGGAATAAGGGCAATGACAGTAACTGAGATAGCCAACCACACGTTGCTTGGAAAAGACCAAAATAATGCTTCCCATTTTGATTCAGGACTGGGATTATTATAAACAAAAGTAAGTCGTGTGTATTCGAATACAGTTGTTGCGTCCATAACTTTCTGTCTTGTGAGAGAGATTCCTAAAGGAAATCCAATATCTCCTCTTTGGTGAAATATTTCCCCACTGGTACCGATGCAAGAACCATTAGGCAGTCTTGAGCCTGTGCCTCGACCAAAGCTCACATGCATTCCAAACGTGTGATTGAAATGGCTTGCAGCTGTCTCAAGCATTTTGTATTGGACCCCTCTTCCCTTGATTTTTCCTCCAGGAAGTTTCTCAAAACTTACTAATGGAGCTGCAAAAGTAATGGCAACTTCAAAATTTTTCCCCTGCACAAAATCCAAACATTTTTCAGTTATCTTATCAGATTTTCCATGCGAGCAAATGTTCTCCATCACGCATTCATTGCCAGAATTACAGTTCAATACTGCTCTTTTTGCCAATTTAGTCCAAATATCATAATCTTTCCTTATTTCTTCATTTGTTACGAATAGGAAATAATCACTGGCAGCTCTTGCAAATCTTTTCCAAAGGAGCTTACTTACTTCATTTTCTGCGGAGAATTCTGAATACCATGCAATTAAACTGACAGCGCAATTTCGCTTGTGTTTTAAATGGCCAAATGCAACAGAGTTCTTGATTTCTTCATAATCCCACTCATGCGAAAAGAATTCAGATAGAGTCCTTGAATCTCTCAAACCTTTTCCTAGTAAAGTTACTGAAGGAATTAATTCAGCAGAAAACTGTCGTTGCAAACTTTCCTCGATAACGATCCATGTTCCACAACTGTCAACTCCTTTCGCTAAATTGAAACTAGAAATGAATTTGGAAAATTTTAGTGGTGTATCAAAATCATTTTCAGATACAGAAAAGTCAATGTTTCCCAACAAAAAAAACACAACCAAGAAGAACTGTACTATAATAGGTATCTGCATTTTGGTGTTTGGAGAAAGTCATAAAATTGATCGTTGATTTGTAAATATGTACCTATAATATGTGTTGGAAAATGAGGCAATGAACAGATCGAATGAAATGCAGTCTTAGTGTTAGTCTTAGTGTTTCAGTTTTCTTGATCGCTTTGCTCGTTTTCATCGGAAACGTTGTATTTCTTCGGATGAGGCAATTAATTACCTTAATAGCATTCGATAAAATCTTCTGGTCATGTAAAGGCTGACAGTGTAAGAAACTTAAACGACAGCCTTAAACCTACCCTACCATAAGCTTTGTGGAAAATTGATAAAAAATAGACTTTAGACAGCGAGTGCGGGCGGCGGGCGAGACAGCAAAATTATTAATCGCAGAGTGGAACTGGTGAACAGTGAAAGCTAACCTTCTAAATTAACTTTACATAAAATAAGAATTGCTTACATATATGATCTTTTGATATAGTACAAATTGGGAAAGTTGATATCATTCATGTAATACAGTATATAGATTATAAATAGTACCTTTATTATTACCTACTTTTAGTCCACTTTGTACCCTTTATAGCTAGCAAATAAATTGAGTCTACCAATAATACCGAAGCTTGTATTCTTAAGTAGGTACTAATTAAAAATGTATTTAGGTACTTTGCTTGTATTGTGTACCTAATCAATATCATTGCCCCTTAATTACGTATACAGCCTCAAAAATGGTAATTAGTGAAATTCTGCGTACCTAGTTGTATGATGGTCTTTTATACAGCTAACTCTGCATTAAAAGCCGTATAAGTCACAGTTAATTAATGAAATACCTTTCGCCTACGCACGATAGCAAAATATTGTCAAAATTGATTGCAGAACAAAGTCTATTATTATTAGAGAGTGCTGTGAGAGTCGACTTTCATGGATTTTAGTACCATTATTGTGCAGGATTCGGTGAACTTTTCAGGGATTATTATGTTTTCCTTCAGTTTTGAAATGTCAAATGGTGTTTCAGATTAATTAATTTGGGGAAAAATAACGAATAGCCAATAAACTTGGTCACCAAAACGTCATCTCATCATAAATGAGGAATACTGATGCATCGCAGAAATCGTACTTCTTTATGTGTACGCGTATTAATTTATTGCACACTAAAAGTGTACACTGTACAGGCAATGTAGCTCTCTAGCTCTCACAATCCAATAACTTAATAATTACTCTAACACTGCTAGTAAAGCTGGTAAGACTGGGTCATATAATCGCCAAAAGAAATATGAAACATGAAGTAATGGGAGTAGTTGTATGATTTATTCATAAAAGTTTTAATAGTTCAATAGCATTTCGTAGCTATTATGATTAGGGAAAATAATGACGCAAGTAAATGTATGGGAGAATGTGTAGGCGTATTGTCCTACAACATGTACTGTATATTTATTAAATAAACTCACTCTTATGACACGGACAAGTTGTATTTATAAACATGATAAATGTAATATGCAGAGTAGTCATTCTGAAAATGCTAAATACTACTACTCCATTCCAGATTAGCTATGTTTATCAATGAGCTAAGAATTCCAGAGGTTTTATCCAAATGGGTGGGTAATTTTTGTTTCTTTTGTGAGTTGGCAATCCCGTAAGCAGTGAGATTAGCCGCATAACTGTTAAATATCAAAAATAAATGCAGAATTTAACATGAATTTTGTTACACTGGATAAAATAAAGTAATCGCAATAATTATTATTTTGGACTCCATTCCAGTAATATAAAATACCTCAGAGACATAATTTTGTATGCATTTGATAAAATTCCCGTAAGCAATACATTGTTCATCCTTGTCGTTCATCAATGGTGCTGTTTAGTGACAAATAAGGGTCATACAAACTATCATTATTGGCTATGAAAACTAACAGTAAAAATTATTTGTAGAATGCTTACAAAACTCTTCAACGCAACTTTCGGCTAGTACGTGACCAGTTTCGTGATAATCTTCAGGAACATATTGATCGAAAAATGATTGAATCGTTACGTTTGTAACTTGTTTTTTTGCGTCAAGCTAAAAGTAATAATTATGCAGTAAACTACATATTATTATGTTTTTACTGAATTTTATTTTAAGTTAAATACATGAAAACTGAAAATCTTACCAAACCCGCTTTATCTAATGCACATTTGATGATACACTATAAAATAGAAAAATTCGGAATTATTACACAAATAAAGATCCTTTCATTGACAGCTCTGCAACATAATCTTACCGAAAATCTTTCCTGAATCTGTAATATAGAAATATTTTTGGCTCTCATTTCCTTTGTACACAGTGAGACAATTTTCAATTGCTTTTTAGCAACTTGCAGCAGAAATTTCTTGCAGTTCATAAATCCCTGTTGGTTCTGTTGAATATACAATAGATCGCAATTAACAAATCGCCTCTTTAAATTTTCCTTATTAGTATTATCTCACAAAACTGTAAAGAAAATAGACTATCTCACCGAGTTTTCCACAAAACATAGCAGTACAAATATTCCAACATATGCTACAATTAACTTCGTGGCAAATGAAAACCCCATGGTTTATGAGAAACTGATTGCAATTTCTAGAAAAAATATCTCCAAATAGAAACTCCTACCGAATGTATACAAAAATAAATAATGAGCTTTTGATTCGTTCGACTTCAGTTTCTGAACTAGTTCAATATTCTCAAATTATACTGATATAAATGGTCTTTCCACTTTTGAGGAATAACTTGATTGTAAGGGCTGTAAACGATACAACTACGGCGGAAAACGATGCAAAATAAAATCAAACTGACTCTATAATCTGTATATCTCCCTGTTATTAACGCTTTTCTAAAAGTATAGACATTATTTTCGGCATTGTTTGACCAGATCGTAGTGAGGATAACTTCCCTATTAGTCGCCAAATAATTCATACTTATTGCGACTCGAGTTATGAGCATCAATCTTCTCGCCGGATGGTCTCCACAAAACAGAGATATAATTTCGGGACCAGGATCAACGATTCATATTATAACATCAATGCGCATGAAATGTGTTAAATTGATTTAAAATTCACACATTTGCTGTTTCCGAATAATATTTATATCGCAACCATAATATTATAATCGTAGTACTGTCTCATATTAAATTAAAACGTGAATATCGATGCAATGGATAGGAAATTATGAATCATGCAACTGCATTTGTCGCATAGGGGGATGTTTAATAATTGTAATTTGGTCATCCTGTCTTTTTAACTTTCGCCGGATAAAAATGTTACATTTGCATCTATAGTCAATGTAACTTCCTGAAGAAACTCCTTTTCAACCTTTCATTCATGATATATAGATGAATTATGACCATCTAATGTACTAGGTACCTTCATAATAAAAATAACGTGAATCAGTAAAATCTTCCTAACATGGAAAATACTTTAGACAACAAGACAACATAGTATTGTGCTATTTGTGCTATGCTACCCCAGGTGTTACGTGATTATTCTGGCATTCTAAGTTGTTGCGACGAGTTGCGACAACTTGGACACAATTTACTATGAGGCTTTACATTTTTATGTCTCAGTTGAGGTTCTTCCAACCTCGGATGTTGTTAATTAGAAAATTAATTGAGACTCTCGAGGAGGTTAACATGATGTATATAGTATTTAATAAAATTGGGTCTAGCGTTCGAAAACTATGGTGGCCTTGCTTCTTCAGGATAATTCCATAATTATAAAGAAATATAATTTAATCTATTTTCTTCCTAATTTGTTGTTCTGAAGAAAACCACTGTGTTTTCGAAAGCTACACATTTTAATTAATAGTCCATCGTGTTTTTGTTTACCCCGAGAGTCTTAATTCTTTAATTTTTATTTCTGCAAAGTAATAGCTATACCAGGTCTTAGTTGCAATTATAAGAAAGGGTTTTCGAATGGGTAGTATTAAAGATATCTGCCTATCTCATATCTTTTACATAATATTATATCATAATCTTCCTGTGCAAGCGTTTATAGTTTTGAAGGCTTCGTAAAACTGCTTCGCACACATTGTTAGGTCATATACTTAAGATAAAGACAATTATGCTTTCGTGTCCTTGTAGTACTTGTATGAATAGGTGCTGGTTCTGCAGTCATTTAGACATTGTACTCCAGTCCACTACAAAATTTTTTGCTGGTATTTGTACATAATATACTATATAATATGTGTATCATTTTAATCTTATATAAAAATTGTAGTCTCATTCACAGACGCCATGTGCAGTAGGAATGAAAAGAGATTTCAGTTACAGCATTGTAATTATCATTGAAAATCCCTAGATATTATACCTTTAATGCAAAGCATTATAGTAGAATCGCTATAATACAAAAAATCCCAATTATTAAATGACGACGGCAGTCTGCTCCATGCTCCAAGTCTTATTTGTTTGTAGCAAAAATTATTGTTTCCTAGAAATCGACCGCAAGTAAATTACATGTAGCTGCATACTAATTCTAATTGTGAGTTTATAGTTTGTAGCAAAGGAATATATTTTAATTGCTCTGCTATTAATTGTAAATTAAAAATAATATTATACCCTCCTACTGGGCTAAATAAATGCAGCTATCTATTTACAAAATGTTTTTACCCGCAGAGCAAAGACGCAAACACGACAGTCATCGAATGCAGGCATAATTAAGTGTCATATTATAACTCATATTATGTTAAATGTTATTAATTTAACTACTCGTGGCAGTATACCCTTGTCATTTGTATCATTGAAATTACTGAAATGTAAAGTAATATCATAGTAAAATACTATTCAAATGTGTTCAGTCAGATATAAGAAGTATCTGAGTATCCCATTCAGTGAGTGCTTCAAATTATCTTTCCGATTTCAAGGTTATTGTGTCTGTATACATGTATGCAGTTACCATTGCAGCTCTTTACAGTACTAGTCTACTAACTATAAGCACATAATATTTTCTGTATACTGAAATATTTTGCAAGCCAGGCCATGTAATTACGGGTAGTTTAGTAGTTTTCGCATATACATAGACAGCACAGATGATAGAATACCTTTTTTGCTATTATAACGTAGGTACACGTACGTCTACGATAATTTTGTTTTTGTGATACACACTTTGATTGCTGAACAATAGACAAATACTCTAACATAAAAATACTTATACTAAATATACTATTATTGCTCTAAAGACAAGGTCTACCAATACAAACAAAGCGAAGATAAGAACACATAACATTTGTATAAGTATAACCGAAATATTATGTACAAACATATACAATTAAAATTACTTATTCCCTTATCTGACTAATGCAGTTTGAAGTTTGAGCTCTACGTAACGTAACCTATATTATGTACATTTGTGCATTGTGTTATGTATGTGTGTACTCTGCAGCACCATGATATAATTTTTACACTAATTTTTACACTCGTTCAGTTACATGAACACGATTTGACAGACTTGAAAGAAATCAACCCACTCAACACTTGTTCACAAATTGATAGTATACTTATTTGAAGAAGATACGGTAGATAGCAAAGCTCGTGATCTGTTATCTTATGTGTTCTCCTGACTTTTACACAATTGCATCGATTCACATTCACATACCCTTTTAGTACTCAATTCGATTCCAATGATGATCACCGTTCTCTAATCCATGATTGGTATCCTATAAAATAGCAATCTTTCATATGCGTAAAGTTGTCTGTAGACAAAGTAGCGTGTAGCAAAAAGTGATCTTAATTATTTTCGTAAAATTTTGAAATAATTCAAAAGAAAATGGGGAAAAAATCGGAAACTAAATCCTCGTCCCCTGCAGCTGGGGAACCTATGTGGAAAAGTTTATTAATTATAGAACCAGCCTTGGTGACTCACATGGCTGCGGCAATTCTAGTTTTCATGAGCATACAAGATCTACTTTTAGAAAAAGCTTGTCGAGTCAACTTGGGGTTTTCTGATCAAGTGTGTGATGCTTTACAAGCAAGGTATTTGCTATTTAATTCTCGTTGATTTCCTGGGTTTTACTTTAATTGAAATGTTACTTATTACTGCAGAGAAACTGAAAAATATGCTGCTGAAGAACAAGAAGTACAAAAATTAATAGGAACTGCCCTAATGTACCGAACAGTATTGGAAAATGCCTTTCCCATTGTATTAGTATTCCTTATAGGCGCTTGGAGCGATAAGTACGGAAGGAAACTGCCGATGCTCTTTGTCGTTTTTGCTTTCATTTTGCAAAATATCGGCCTGATCCTAACTGTCTACTTTAAGAAAAGTTTAGGAGTTTGGTCAGTATGTATCATTTCGTCAGTGATTCCAGCATTAAGTGGAAATATCCCATGTTTCATGATGAGTGCATTTTCTCACATTTCTGACGTAACGAGCACTGAAAATAAAACAACGCGAACAGGCTTCGCACATTCTTTCATTTTCTTTGGAGTTACTCTAGGTATAATATATTAAAATGTATGACCCTTGGTTTTTTTATCTACAGTATATTTACAGAAAATTCAACATATTATTAACAATATTTTTTATCAGGCCTTGCTGGAGGTGGAATTTTCTCAGGTGCTGGATTTACAAATATTTTTCTTGCTGCAACGGCTATGGAAGTCTACGTTTTCTTTCATATACTGCTACTTATTAAGACCGTTCGCGACGAGGATGCAATTAAAGGGAAAACGACATTAGATATGATCAAAGACTTATTTGACTTGAAACATATTAGTGATGCTGGAAAATCCGTCTTCAAAAAAAGGAGTGGAAACACCAGAATGAAACTTTGGCTATTGTTATTCTCGCATGCATGTGTCATGTCTGTCATGATGGGTATGCAAAAATGAACATTATCAAATTGCAATTAAAATTACCAATATTTGAATGATTAATAATTATTATAAATTAATGACTAATTATGTACAATTAATGAAAATAGGCGAAAACGGAGTGATGTACTTATTCAGCCGATTGAAATTCAATTGGGATATGTCAGAGTTTGGATCGTACATGACTTACAAGACTATTGTTGGCTTTTTTGGAAATTTTATTGCAATGGGCCTTTTGACACACAAATTAAAGCTGACGGACCCAGCTATCGGAGTTATAGCCTGTTTTAGTGCAATGGTTGCTTCTATTATATTTGGCTTGGCCAACTCAAGTTTCCTGATGTATTTAGGTACGTACTCAATAATAATAGCTATAATATCTACATATTTACAGAATCATCGCAACCTAGCACGAAGAATACAACGATGTACTACTATTATGCAATTACATTTTTAACGGTTTAATGGTTATTTTATAGGTCCGATTGTAAGTATTCTATCAGGTCCAAATATGATTATCCCTCGTGCAACAATTTCTAAAATCATTCCGCAAGCTGAATTGGGAAAAGTGAATTCATTTATGGGGAGTATGGATGCAATCATTCCTTTGGCAGCTAGTCCTATATACACCTACGCCTATACATCAACTTTAGATATCTTGCCCGGAGCTTTCTTTTTAATGTCAGCCGCTATTTTATTGCCCCCAATGCTTATACACTGGTAAGTGATAATCATTCCTACAAAGAAGCATTACTTATCTGTAAACGTTATATGAATGTATTGTGTAAATATGAACTATAAAAATAATAATAATGTAAATCATTTTTACATATTAGGTGGTTCTGGTCAACTGCAAAGGAGGAGCCGACAAAGAAGAAAGATTAGAAAATTTGAAAAATGCCCGTTTATATTTCTTAGGATTACTTATATACAACACTGTCGCCGTTTACATCACATTATTCGTTCAAAAAGATATACATATTTATAATAAGCAGATAGGTTAATTTGTGATTTTGTGCAAGAATATATATAACAAAATAGCGTAAAATATATCATTAACTTACAGTTGAAATGGCAAATTATTACCAGGCTAGGCACAAGAATTTTGACGGACGCTTTTAAATATTATATTCATGAAGTACTGGTTTGGTATTGTTCATTGTAAGTCCAAAAGTCTTTTTCATAACCTTCGTAGACGTGCTCCACCAAGACGTTGCGTCTTCTTTCACAGTAGGACTTTAAGTGCAGAAGCTGAAATTTTTTTAATCATTAAAACAAAATATTAGATATAAAATTAAATTAGACAAAATACAAAATGTAAAAATGTAATTGTATAAAGACGAACCTTAGCTTTGATGGTATCTGGCTCTGCAGTATTTATATCGCGCTCCAAATACTCCGATAAGGACTCGGTGGCCATTTCCAAATCTCTATAAATTAACCCAAATACTTTAGTGTTTACAAAAAAAATGTCATGAAAAATATTAAACTATCAACAATTTAAAAAAGCACTTCTGATTGTCTTCAAATATAATAGCTGGAACTGTTTTCTCCAAGTAGAAGGCAAATGCGTAAGTGCACATCAGGGTATTACGACAACGACAAAGAATGTCAACAGACTGGGTAATAATTTCAGTATCCAAATAACTCATTTTGAGATCTTCATCTGCTGCAAGTTCCTTCCGTTTGGCCTCAGCGTTTTTATACAGTCTATTTTCGAATTTTAAGCTGTTCATGTGGTTCATGTACCTAAAAAGAGGAAAGGTACAATTATCTGTAAGAAATGTATTTTTGTATATATATTAAAATGTAGATATCGCACACCAAAACCTACCGATTGCAATAAAATAAATAGCGCTCAAGAGCTCTGCGAGAAGTTTCCTTTTCGGTGGATGCTTGCGGGTTGTAGCTATTGCAGTTGTATCTGGAACAAAAAATTAGCAGTTGAAATTACATCGATGTATAATGTATATAATATTAGCAATTAAATTAGGTATGATTATTTATTCATGTACTTACGAATCTTTGTGTGCTTTCCAATCGCCCAAACAAATCCAACAGAACTCATATCTGCAGTTAACGCTTCTACAAGTCATATGATTACAACCTCCGTTTTTTTCAATCGCAGTATGACACTTGGGACAATCCTTAGTATGAGCAGCAATCCAATTTGAAGTTTCAGAGTCATCGTCGCACTTCTTTTTCCATTTTTTCAATAAATTGCATCTGAGAGGTCCATGCCAATTGTTGCCACAACTGAAGCAGAAGCACGACCCACAACTACATTTGACAGGCTTCGCTTCTATTGTATCCACACTAATTGCATTCGAGCAGTCAGGAGAGAAACACCACCGCATTTGACGATTGCTCTAATGCAAAAGAAAATAAAAAATTACTGTTTGTAGGCATAGTGCATCTGCATAGTGTAATTTTAAAAAAAATCACCTCAACATAACCCTTTGCTAAGAGCTGGCGGTACTTTTCGATGATTCGATCATCTTTCACTAGCTTATATACGGTACAGGTATCAACCACCGATGCACATTTCACCTCAGGGCACCTTATCGACTCGCTCATTCCTTGGTCCAAAATTTGACATTTTAAATAGTCACACCAACACTTGATGCAGAATCGATGGTTGCAACTTTTTAAACTAAACAAGGACTGTACAAAATATGTAAATAAATGTAAGTAAATGAAATAATATATGCATATATACATAATTAGCATAATCAAATATAATATATTAATTACCCCTGCGGGAATTATGTCAAAGCAAATTTTACATTCTTCTGGCGCTACAACGGGTTTAGTTTCAGTACTGCTTTCTATTGCCGTCACAATGCCCAACTCTTTCATTAGCTCGGCGCCATCCTTTTTTCCTTTTTCATAGTATTTATCCAGCAGCTTATCCTTGTCCCACTTAAAATGAATGAGTAGCTGACGAATTGCGTTTTCAGGTAGTTCCATAATTTGCAACTTTCAAAAATAAAAGTTAGGTCAAAATCAAGTGAAAATAAAGAATATAATATGTATTTATTATTATCTATGGAATTAGATCACCTCTTTTATGGTATCGGCCATTTTAATCATAAGGTCTTTTGGTGTCAATACTTCGCAATTGTAATCGCCCTCGTACTTTGTAATATAATCTTCCTTTTGTTGGGCATCAGTTTCCTCCAATTCGATTAAATCGACGCTTTCCAATTCTAACTCAGGGTCGTCTTCCGAACTATCGTCCAATTTGATTTTCTTGAGACTGAAAGAGTAACAATACAATTAATTATATTATATGTAAGATCATAATTTTTACTAAAAACTTTGGCTCCCTATTTTAAAAAAATTACTCCGGGGAATCGCTATCAGAGTCTTGCTCCGCTTTTCGCGTAGTCGCTTGTTTAGTTGAACCTGTCGTATGGCGATGCTGACCGTCTGAACAGTCTGTATCCGTATCGAGGGATGATTCCCTGTCCGAGCCACTCTCACTACTACTAATCAATAATAAGACATAATATTATGCATTATGCTTTATAAATAATAGAGTAAAATAATTGCAAATTAGACTGGGTAGAGTTACGGAAGGAGACAAATAGAAATAATAGAATTACCTCATATTTCATTCAATTAATATCCCCGTCAATTGAATTCAATTGGTGCACGAAGACGAAACGAAGATTAAAAATGTGTCGTGATTTTAGTTTTGATATTTGTCTTTTCCTCGATGACCACAGTCCAGCTAGAGACTCCAACCGTCGAGTCGACGTCAGTTTGATTGGAATGACTTCAATATTTTCTTGGATCGCCGATTGCTGTAAAACGAAAATTTTAACTTTTCTGTTTTCTCAAACAAACAAATGTATTTTATTTATAATATTAAAGAATTTAGTACTAAGCAACGAAACGAACGAAATCGGTTTTACTTACGTGTAACTGCAGAATAGAGCTTTGGCAATTTAATGGTATTTGTATTCCAAAACGTTTCCTTTCTTGTGCATTGAGAATCCGAGGTACCTAATGTTATTACGTTATACGTACCTATTTCATCAGATGATTTTTACAGTCCCATGAAAGTTGGAGAGGGTGAAGCTATATCTTGTCTTGAATAATTGTACCGTTCTTTGGCGATAAATATGAACTTGCTAGCAATCGGTTTCTTCATGTGGAACTCCAAAAAGGTTGTTGAATGTTGAATGCTACACCTCACCGCGGTGCACCGTGCAGTTTTGCGTTTCGTGTATTGTAGATTCTTGAGTGGGTTGGGCTTATTTTCTTCACTTTTAAGATTTCAGTCCGTTATCCATGAAGATGTTCTAATCGACTAGTTGTAATTGTAATCTACGTCTTTTACGAGTCAAAAAATCTGTGCATGTGAATATTTTTGTCTGCTAGCTACTTTGGTTAGGTTTTACACGTGAGTTTTTGTTAAATAAATTCGTTTCGTACATCAAATTGCGTTGTGTTGTCCTATGTCCTCTATCCTATACTCCTAAAGAATAATATTTTATTTTAATATACTAAATATTACAATTGTGCAGATTTTTACTGAATAGTCGTCACGTTCTCAAAGGCGTGCTGCTGCTGACTTTGTGGACGATGGATTGAGGAGAGAACTTACAACTTAAAGAACGTGAGTACAGTACAAGTACAACTGTACAACTGAGAAATAATTCATTCACAGATAGTAATAGGATAGGATATTATAATAGATCGTAGACGTAGAGCAGAAGTCAAAATCACAATTCACAACACAAACTCAACTTGAAACAAACTCGTCAAACTCCAGCCAGCAGCTAGAATGTTGAATGTAGAAAAGTAGAAGATACGCATAGAGATTGCATTCTCACATTCGGCATTCATTAGAGTCTTTGCCTACTACGCTTAAATACAAGATCCTTGATCACTATTTACTACTTTGTCAATATAATGTCCTGCACTAGCCGTACCGTCACCGTCATTCAGACAATCTGTAGCTGTTCTAATTAAAATTCAATTTCTATGGAGTAGAGTAGATTTAATTTGCTGGTCCGTCGAGCTGTAAATAGATTGTAGATGTAGATTGATTTTTAATAATTGTTGGTAGGATATTGTATGATCATATGTGAAGTACTTTTTCAACAGACATTCTCTTGATTTTTACTGCCATGTCATAAGACAATAATTTCGTAAATATTCTTTCCTTCTGACCAGGAAGCAGGGGCAAAAAGTAGTACGAATTCTACAGAGTACGCCGACGACGAAGCCATAAAGAAGCTGCTACCACTTACCACTAGTGCTTGTGCCACAGGTGCTGCTTGCGCCTGCATATCGAAGATATTTATAAAAAGGTATTTTATAAGTTTTTATCCTTACTACAGGAGGACCACTACACACGGCAACTATTGTTACAGGACGGGTTCCGGGGATTGTGTGGTGAGGGTGTAAGTGGTAAGGACAACTTTTTCGAATTCATTCTTTTTGTCGTAATGGTTTTATATGGTTTTATGTTTATTGCGTTTAATTTTGACGTGCAGAGCAGCAAGCAATGAAGTTACTACGTACGCTGTTACTACTCAGCATTATTGCATTGGCAATAAATGTGGAGCTAAGTTGTGGGAGAAACGAAGAAGATGATGACTTCGCAGAATTTGATGACGATTTCGATGAAGACGAGTCTCCAGTATTTCAGAAAACTCGAGAAAAACAGATTCTTTCTGCTGGTCAAAAAGGTACTGATTTTCATTAATTTTCAAGTACTAAGTTGATTGATATTATGTTGTCAATATTGTAATATTTGAGTTCAAATAAATGCAACTAATTCAAGTGAGGGCAAAATCATGCCCAAATAGCTTTGACAAGGGTGTTTCTGACTGCATTACTGTCTAAAATATATATGTAATAGGTCTACACGTAGTATAAGACTTAAGAACTCTATTCATGTACATAATTAAATGTAATAATTATTAGGCAATTTGTGTGATTCGATTATTTTTGGCTTTTTAAATAGATTCATTGAATGACAATGAAGATCTAAAAGAGGACACTCTTCAAGGAGAAAGTAGTGAAGGGCCAAAAGAAGCAATTCGAGAAAGTAGTTTCGACGATGATGACGAAGTTGTTGTTGAGGTAAATTATAAATAGTTGTTTTTTAATGCAAAGAAAAATGCAACGATATGTAAAACTATGATTTTAATTAGGATGACGATTTTGAGGGAATTGACGATGACGATTTTGAAGACGAATCAGATGGAAAGCGTCGTGAAATGCCACCTCCAAAACTTACGATAACACCAGTGCCCATTCCCATTAGAGGATGGCAAGCGTATTGGTCAGAGTTACTAATGTTGTCTGGAATCGCCGTCTATATGATTAATTATATTCTAGGCAGATATAAAAATCAAAAAATTGCACAGACTTTCTTCGATATCAATTGGGGATTGCTTGAAGACAACTTTTGCATATTGGGTGACTCCACGAAATTGGAAGATGACCAAGCAAATAAAGGATATCAGAAAATGTCAGATTCTGTGTACCAGATGTGGTGTTCGGGCAGAGTTTGCTGTGAGGGAATGCTTGTGGAACTGAAATTATTAAAAGTAAGTCATTTTAGACGTTTAATAGCTAAAATCTTACGAATATTATAATAATTAGAATGATATTAATAGCTAATTTGATATTTTATTTTCCGACCATTAATTGATATTATTTTTATTACAGAGACAAGATTTGGTGTCGATATTGGCTCATATCTTCAGACCCACCAAAGATGTACTTCGCTTGTCTGTTGAAATGGCTCGGGAAGATATTGACAACATAGTTTTTGCTGTTGCTACTAAGAGAACTGGAATTAAAATTGCGAAAGAATATAACGACTTAGCAAATTATTGTCCTGACAAAAAACCTGGTGAAAAGTATGGACTGTCTTCTCAGTTTGTGGTTTTGTCAGAGTTGTCTGAAGTGGCTTCTGGTCTATTGGACTCAAGAACGTGTGCTGTGATAGAAAAGTTTTCTCATGTCATTGATTCGATACATTTCTCTGACCAGTTTACTGGACTTAGAAGTGCCGACCCGTAAGACACATTTTTATTAATTGTTGAACATAATCAAAAATATCCTATACACGATATAAGATATAATACACATACCCAGTTGCAAGTTCATATTATTTTACGCTAAAATTTTCTGTGTAGGGACATGTCTAAAGATGGAGTAATGAAAATGCCCGAACCAAAGCATTATTTGTTTTTTACCTTTAACTTGCCAACATCTAACAGCGGTGGAAATTGTGAAGAAGTGTTTGAAGAAATTAAACCTCTACTACAGTTCGTCTTCCACACAATCGACAAAGTGAAAAGATTTCGGCTTACCCGGGAGGTAAGATTTTTATTTTCTACTGAATAGTTTTTTAATTATTGGTTTTGTGCTACAAATTACATAATTTTGTAATGTCCGTGACAGGGGAAAATGAAGGCGGAGAAAAATCGTAATAAAGTTGAGGAAGCCTATATGAAGCAAACACATGCCGCCCGAGCTGAGGCTGCTGCTGTTAGACGTGAAGAAAAACGAAGACAGGAAAAGGAACGTATCTTACAGGAGGAAGATCCAGAGAAGCAAAGACGTTGGGAAGAAAAGGAACTGAAGCGTGAAAAGAAAAGGAAGCAACCAAAGATGAAGCAACTTAAAGTCAAGGCTCTATAAATTACGTATGATGAAAACAATAATAATTGTACTGTACAGAAAGTAGTCAAAAACAAGTTTTATTGTTGCCTATGAGGAGGATGATAAAACGGGGTTTGTAAATGAGTGTTTCAGTGTCAGCTATAGACTAAATTGGTTGATTATTTTACCTTAAGTTGAGTCCTGTCATTTTATGGTTGCAGTCTGATGTTGTTGTGATCTTATTCAACATTTCTATTGACAGCAATGTTTAAATACTTCATTAAAATAACTAACTATACCCGTTTTTATTTTACAATAATACAGGTGTAGATAAGTAAATGTAATGTAAAGACTAATTTTCTAGCAAGTACATTAGGGGTATCTATTATCTATTAAAATGTACCGTACCTACTCAATATAAATCATAATAATCAATTTGTTTTCCTATATGATCGAAAGACAAATTAATTTTAAGTCCAGAAAAAACAGTACCTACTATCTATGTTTTCATTACATCTACTAACTCATTTTCATTGTTGAGAAATTCTAACAAAATTGCCATATGCAGAAGATTGTACAAACTTAGTAAAGTCAACAGCCATTGCTAATTCGTTTGTTAAAAGGTTATTTGTCATAATTCTACCGAAAAGTATAGCTAGATGAATTTGATATCAGTAATCCAAGTATAGTAGTATTTACAAAAATAACGAAAAGGAGTCCTTCCATAAAAGACAACAGTAATTGCTGCATTTATACGTATGTGTCATGTGTCACAATTCACTCGGACTTAAATTGCACTAAATTATTAATTATTACCTAAATAGCTCTATTTACTCTACTCTATAAAACTAAACTCTATTTCACGAATATATTTATCAGACGTTTTGTAACGTTGTGAAAGAGTATACCTGTCAATGTTTCCCCTGGATTTTAGCTACGATACAAACAAAAATAATAATCAAAGTTACTATTCAAGCTGTTTACTGTATTATAAAAGGGTTACCTTTTGTTCTTAACGTGTAAGTGTGGCTGCACTCTGCAGTATTTGAGTGCTATAAAAGTGAAGCACATTAAATTATGTAGTATATTAATAAAAAAAATCTTCACTCATTAAGCATAATATTATAATAGATAGATGTCTAGTTATTAGTCGTGTTGTCATTGTCTATAAACAACCTTAAGTAAAAAAGAATATTGTTATTGTGCGTGAAATTGTATGTTGAGCCGTAAATTATTAAATAAAGTGTTGCAATATTGTATATTATTCCCTAATACCTCTTTAATGTTTAATAATTGTTTTTTTGATTTGTACGTGTACTATTTAATAACCGAAATTTTATTAACAAGATTTCTACCAAACATTGCCTTAGACGTAGATTCACTAAAATACAAAAATTAATAATAACAATATCATTACAAATTTGCCTATTCAAGTACAAAAATATATCCGAGCTACATTCTATGTTTCTTTATATCTCGAATCACTTGGGAGGTTTTGGTTTTTTCGGATTTTCCGGGTTTGGTTTGGCTAATTGCTTTGAGTCTTTTGTGGGAGGTTGATTTTTACCAGTTTTTTTGACTGGTTTGTTTTCAGTTTTGGAAGGTTGATCTTTATTGATTTTTGTGGGCTGAACTTTATTGCTTTTTGTGGCTTGACCTTTATTGCTTGTGGCTGATGGTTTATTTCCACCTTGAGTTGGAAAAGCGGCAGGGATGACGTGTGCACCTTTTTTACCTTTGGCTTTTGTGATACTATCAAACCCTGTTAAATCAAAGATTCCTCCACGTTTCTTGGTTGTTTTGACGAAAATGGGTTGGGACTCTCCAGCTGCATCATTACTATAGCGGTGTCTGATGAGGGATACGAGGTTATCAAAAAAGTGAGAGAAATGATCAGTTAAAAGCAAAATGTCTGCTTGCGTTAATTCCAAAATTTCCGTAGGTTCTTCAGCTCGATACGACTTTTTATAGGTCTCTTCTAGATTCGCCGCACGGAACAAAGCGGGGAATCGACCAAAAACGTGACCGACACTGTAGACTTTCTTCAGCTCCGGACCTTCGGAGTTTTGTGCTTGTATCGTTCCAGATACTTGACCTTTGTAAACGATAAACAAACTGGAACCTTTTTCCCCTTCTTTGACAATACAAACTCCAGGAATATAGTAAGAATGGATTAGCCGTAAACTAGTCTGCCGGAGTAGAGCATGGTAAACATATTCATCATGTACTTGAAATATCTTTACTTGTCTCAAGACATTGATGTATAGTGAGTAACAAAGTTCAATACGCATGGTGATCGGTAGATTTTGAGTCGCTTTATGATACGGGATACCTCGGCTACGATCCCAAACCTTAAACACCCAAAAATTTCCAAATTATCACACAAAGGCACAATCCATGGTACTTTGAAGTCTGCACTTGACACATCAATCATTTGGTAAATGAATTAAGTAAATATCCTCAACTCTCCGTAAACTAGAATAAATTACCATAAGAAAATAAGCCATGACTTGATCCTGCCGGTACTGAGACAATCCAATATTTCTTAAATGTTTCTGTTTGAACAAGAAAGTTTCTTTTGAAACCATTTGTTAATTTTAAATTTTAATAGATTATGGCGATAAGAAGAGTGTAAAAATAATATAGTGACTTACAACAAGTAGTTTGACTTGGTACAGATATTCTCGATGGAATTTTGTGATGGACGCCATGCCTGATGTGAAATGACTTAGAATGATGGATAGAACGAAAGCCCCACAAAAAATACAAACAATAGCAATGACCATTTCGGAAATTTTGTGAGCAGTTATATCACCAAATCCTGTTGTGGAAATTACAGTGACGACCCAGTAAGCACTTCGTACCCACCACCGCCAGGGTTTCATTTGTTCGTCTTGTTCCCAAAGGGCCCCGCCATCGATTAACGCCTCTGAAACTGTTATACAGTAAAAACACGGATAATCATGAATTGTATTTTCTCTCTTCTCTTCACATGTTTATTCTAAGTACATGCCAAAATCATGTATTTTGGTAAAGTTCGAAGTTGCAATATACAGATAAAAGATCGGAGAAAGTTCTCTATGGGATTAAGATTTGGAAAGAGAAAGGTCTAAGTGAAAGTCCCGTGTGGAATGTAATCTACGGCGGAAAAGTGTTGTTTTACTAACATCGTGAGATCAACATCAACACTTGAGTTATTTCCACTGTTAAGGTTGGGACGTACGGGTTTAAGCTCGGAAATTCAATAATTTGGAGCAAAAATAATCGCTATGCTATGGGCGACACTACCTTTTACCTCTCTACCAACCCGAAACGCTGAATGAAATTTTGTAATTTAAAAGTCTCATTTTTCTTTGGGAAAAAAGAAACTTCCTCCGGGGTTTTGAAGTTAAAAAGTCGTTTTTGGTCTTCACGGAAAGCTAAAAAGTTGCTGGCCAGGATGACGTTCTTCTTTTTCTCACTTTGGTTTCGTATTCGGAGATATAACCATCTCTTTCATTGATTTTGTTGTACAGCCGAATAAGAAACCAAAGTGAGAAAAAGAAGAACGTCANTTTTGTTGTACAGCCGAATAAGAAACCAAAGTGAGAAAAAGAAGAACGTCATCCTGTCCAGAAACTTTTTAGCTTTCCATGAAGACCAAAAACGACTTTGTAGCTTCAAAACCCTGGAGGAAGATTCTTTTTTCCCAGAAAAAGATAAGGGCGATTATAATAGTTAGAGTGGTCGCTTGCAGCAACGGGAAACCCCTCTTTAATAATAAAATAATAATGTCATAAAAATCAATTCCAAGTAAAAAAAAATTCAGGGTAAATAAGATCCCAAGTAAAAAAAATCTCAGGATAAATAAGATCCCAAGTAAAAAAAATCTCAGGATAAATAAGATCCCAAGTAAAAAATTTCTTTCAAATGAATAAAAAGAGATTCCTGTAGACACTGGGACTATTTATTTCACAATCATCTCTGGAAAAAAGAAGTATTTTTATTCTTTAATAGACCCATATAGACACAACACAAAAATAATCACAGCTCTACTATGTGGATTGTGGTGTGTCCAAATAATCTTTTACTGTTCACCAAAAACTAATTTAAACTACGCCATTCATGGAAAAGGCCGAATTCACTTTAAAAAAGTGTTTAATTATTGAATGCAGTTCCTGGGAAAAAAATGCATAGGTAGACTACTCTTGGGAAAAAATTTTCCGCATCTTATTATATGCCAATCATCTACAGTGGTGTTTATTAAACAATTCAACCAAATAATGCAAATGTAATAGTAAAATTGTACATTTTTCCTAAGACTTTTATTTTCCGTACGTGAATGAGCTACTAAAACTTTGTGTGTACGTATGTGGACATAAATGTGAATTTAGCTAATGTACACAGTGAGTCAAGGCTCCTGGACTCTGTTACCGACGGGATAAGTGGTAGAGTGTATAAGCCCGTCCGGGAGTTTGTAAATTAAAATTTCACTTTTTTTTACATGGGACATAAACGAGGATTTTGTCACCAGTAGGAAAAACAGTGAAATTTTAATTTACAAACTCCCGGACGGGCTTACCTTCTCCCACATCTCCATGCTAACAAGAGTCCCCGAGTCTTGATATTGAGTAGAGTACTTTTTAACTACCAGCGAAGAGTTTGCATTTTGGGGACGGAGATTGTAGAGGAAAGTTGAATCTGGTTGCCGGAAATGAATTTTGATTCGCTTTCCCCAAAGTGGATCTTGATAAACTTGGTGCAGGGAAATACTTTCTTTTAGTTAGGTGCATTTACGGGGAGTGAGTGATACGAGGGTCTTTTACTGTAAGTAACGATATCTACCTTGTCGGAGGCATCTTTTCTACTACACACTTCTTGGTTTATTGTTGACTACGCCGTGCATCCATAGACATCCACTATTTCTTTGCGCATGAGTCCCGCCAACTTCAATCAACAAAGCACATTTTGGCGTAAGGAATGCAGAAATTCCAAAGGGATTGCAAGAAAAGTTTAATTTTGCTGAATAGATGGAAATTTTTGGGGTTTATATGGCCCGGGAGTGTTTCCTAATTTCTTGTGTTATTTTTAATCAAAAATTTGAATTTTTATGAGGCAGAAGACGAAAAATCGAAATTTGGCTGATTTGGGCTGGGAAGGAGAGGCTTAGCCCCAATGCTCTGCCCCCTTCAAATCCTTTGCGCCCTTTTCACCCTTCAATCTCACGCTAACGTCTCAGATTAGTGGATGTCTATAGTTATAATAAGGCTGCTAGCTTCTTCCCTACTTTAGTTTCATTTCATTAGATCTCTCCTCTCCCATCTCCTATTACAAAGAATTTATAAACTCTCGGGCGACAGAATGAAGAAATGAACTCTGGCGACTTCCTTTGACTTTTCCATTGGAAATTGTGAATGAACTGAGCGGAGACAGGAGAGAGAGAGAGAGAAGAGAGGAGAAAATAGATGTAGGTAGGTAACTATTTAGTAGCTCTAGCATATTATTATTATCCTAGGCGTAACTTTCTACTGCAGAAAACATGGCTACGTTAACTAAAAGTTGAGAATGAGAATATGCAGGGGAAGGTTATACTTAAAACTCCCTGTTCTATAAGTGAACCAGGGTGACCACTTATTCTCAATTTAAATGTTGGAAGTTGAGAGGAATATCTATTAATGCTCATTACTAAATTAAAAAAATAACTACCGCCATATACATGATATACATACACAGCAGTTAAATAATAAAAATGAAAATTTTGTAGTAAAAATCAAAAATTTTCAGTAATAATGACAAGTAAAAATTAAAAAAATTCAGTAAAAATGACAAATTTAAAGTAAAAATTAAAAAAATTCAGTAACAATGAAAAATTTTCAGTAAAAATTAAAAATATTCAGTAACAATGAAACATTTTCAGTAAAAATTATATTTTAGCCGTAAAAATTGAAAATTAGCAATAAAAATTAAAAATTTGCAGTAAAAATAAAAAAACATTTGCGGTTATAACGAAAAGTTTAGCAAAAATGAAAAAATTTACAATAGAAATGAAAACATTTACAGCGGAAATGAAAAAATGTACAATAGAAATGAAAAAAATTACAGCAGAAATGAAAAAAATTGCAGCAGGAATGAAAAATTTACAGCAAAATTTTAAAAAATGTTTAAAATTAAAAAAACAGACATGCAAACTGGATTGTATATCGGAAAAACGCAAGTCTCACGGGGCTGAAGTATTAAATTTTCGAAATAAAAGATTGGTGAAGCAATGTTTCACTCTGATGAACCAATAGTTCATCCTGGTGAAACAATAGTTGACCCTGGTGAACTATAAATTATGGTCACCCTTGGAAAATGTAATGTAGTCAGGAGGGAAGCTGAAGTTGCCACTCTATTAGCAACATAAATCTTAGATTTTTCCCGTTGTCTTAAGTCTGAATGTAGTGTTGGTGTAGTAGATGAGAGTATAAGGCGAAGGGAATGTCGAGGAGGAGACGAAGAAGTTAAGTTAAGTTGACGTAGCTAGGTGAATACATTCTCTCAATTCTCGGCTAACACTCTTCAACTTACTTTGGCCCAACAAACTAATAGTCGAGTGCTCTTCTTCCTCTCTCCTATTCTTTCTCCTCATTTTCCAAGGCTATTAGAGAAATGTTTGAGATATGTCTCTCTCTCACTGCTCCGAATTCTGGGGAAGAGGTGGGAATAGGAAGGCGGGTTTCCTGGCCTCGTATTGCCTGCCTCATGTAATGAAAGACGTATACGTGATCAATGCATCGGAAATAAATCAACTTGTAATCACACTCCTAGGATTAGATTTACACTTAACCAACATATCCAGAGAATCCAGTCCCATCCTCCGGAAAAAAGCAAAAGCTAACAAATATTTTACTGAGGGACAGTCACTTTCACTATATCTTTTACCAATTATCTCCTTATAGCCATCTATTACTTCAAATGCCCCACTTTCTCTTCTTTCCCGCTTATTTTGCCAATTTTCTTACTACAGTTCTGCAGAAAACAATCTTTTCGGCCATTTTCCCGCGAAAACTTTTTTTAAATAATTCCTGTGCAGATATTATGCAAATTAAAAATAATAGTCACTTTCTTTAGTATTTTTACCATATTATTTTTCTATAGATATCGGGAACAGAAAATGTTTTGTTTTACTATTCAACTTGTTAACAAATTAACAAATGACTACTCTGACTTAATTTATTAATTTCCGAAGAAAAGCATGTTGACAGTGATTTTCCCGGGAAAACTTTTAAAATTAACACTTTATATAGTCAATGCAGATGCTACACACTGAAAAATAATGTTGAAAAGCGAATGGAAACCTAGTAGAAAAGGTGTAAGTTGTGTAAGGCTACTTTTCCTGTAATAAAATGAGTTGGTGAAAGTGTATCTTGCGACTTTGCGACTTTGTAGTGGGGGAGTGACGTGACGGAGGACGGAAGTGGTGGAAATTTCACAGCTCCAGGTGCTCTGCTACTTAAAATAAAATTGTGCAGCTCATAATCACTCTCCCTCTCTCGTAACTTTTCCCATCAGAATTAATTATTAGCTTCCTTACTTTGCTATCTCAATAGAGCAGCAAACATCCTATTAGATGTTTCTGTTTTCCCTTCATCTTCCAAGTTTCAAGACACGGCACCTTGTACTAAGAACACTCCTTGTGTACTTTCGGTAAGTATTCGGGGATACTCTTCTTGCCGTAAATAAATAGATGCATGAATGAAGTAGAAGAGCAAAGGTGGCATCCTCCTGCCCTACTATTTTCTTGCATTTATCTGCGGGTATTATACTACCCGGGTGCTATATGTTACCCGGGTATTATACTACCCGGGTGTTGTATGTTACCCGGGTGGTATATGAGTTGCCCGGGTAGTATATGAAATGTGTTTCTCCAGTTCACTCCGGTTCAAGTGAGGAGGAGACAAATAACTTTATTTTATATGTAATAACGTCGTGGGATGATTGCGATCATTTCTCTTGTGTGTGTGTAAGGCTTTGTATAGGTATCTGCAGGATATTTTCGTACGTGTAATGTTTCGCTTTGTCAGAGAGTGTGGCTATATGCTCTTTCACTTCTCCTTCGCTTCGTCTCAAGATAAATTATGGTCTTCGTATGTTTTGTGGTTTCCGCTCCTTTCCTTTGGTTTTATCTCACCCAGAGCGAATATCTTGAATGATATTTATACGCAGACTAACAGCGCCACATTCGTAAACGTAATGTAAGTAGATGCGTTTTTATTTCTCGCCGCACCACAAAAGTCAGCTCTGTGTCAGTACTTTGTACTTGTACCTTATTCTTTTCTTTTTCTTCGCTCCGCTGATGTGATGTGAATGGAATTTGATGGCAAGCACTTACTCAACACTCAAATAAGAAATAAAATCTTGCACCGAGGAAAAAGCCTAAAAAACCCGCACAAACTCCGGCCATTATATTAAGCGTATTTACTCACCCGCTACCTTTTTCCACTTCTCTCATCTCACTCTCCCGTCCGTGTCCTTCTACTTTCTACCCGACTTTTACGTCCGCTAACCACCCACCAGTCTCCCAAGAAAGTCAGCAATTTAACTCTTTCTATTAGAACTGGAACGAAACGCACTCTTGGCTACCAGGGTTCTATATTCTCAGCATGAAATTTAAATTTTATCATTTTATCCATCATAATGGGAAGATTTGGACGAAATGGTCATGAACAAAATCATGCAAAATACAAAATCAAGGTGGATAAAACCATTTTTGTTCAATTAAGACCAACCCCATGTTTTCATCCGCCGTAGCCCTGACAGGGTATTATATTCTCTGCATTAAATTAAAATTTTATCATTTTATTTTTTTACCAAACTGGAAGATTTGGAGAAAATGGCTATGGATGAAACCATATCAAAGACTACTTTATCCGGAAAAATATACAAAATGAAGGTTTATAAAACCAATTTTGTCCAATTAACACCAGCCCCATCATTTCATCTCCTTTATCATTTTATCAATCAAAATTGGAAGATTTTGGGTAAAATGGTCATGGATGAAACCATGTAAAAGTCTGTTTCATCCGGATAAAAGACAATAAAACAAATTTTGTCCAATTGAGACCAATCCGATGTTCAACCATGCAATTTCGTCCACCGCATAACCCTGTTGGCTACATCAACCAAAAATCTAACACACATTTCACTTTTAGACGAGTGAGTCGTAGTTTGAAATAGTTTCCATCCTCCTCTCATAAGCACTAGCATTGAATTCAATAACAAAATATGAGTTGATCGAAAAAGAGTTAGCAGCCAAAGGAAAAATCATCGGAGCCACATGGGACTCGACTCCCTTCTACTTACACTCAGCACACAATACTTACATTGCATTAAACTCGACTAGGATCTACTTTTGGCACTTTTTTAGATGCAGTAACCTTATAATAGTCCTCAAGTTACAGATAATCTATATATATCGTGCAGGTATACTTTTTCCGGGGCAAACACATTTTTAAATTGTAATCATAACTAAACAAATCCGTCATCCTAATAATTAGGTTCAGATTCATAACCCAGTCGCTGTGAAAAGTTAATTTTTTAATAATTAAGTAATTTTTCTTTTAAAATGCCTTAATCCTGCTTTAAAAAGGATTTAATTTTGTTTTTTAGGACATAATCCTGAACTAACCTACCCCAATCCTATTTTAATTGCGTTCACTTTTCATTTCCATACTCGTCACCTGCCAATTGCCACATGCTAGTTCACATCTATTCAGATTCCTCATTTTCGTAATTCAGTTTATCCAAGTTTCCTCATTTCAGTTCAGAGCACACATTTTGCTACTTTACCTGTATAATAATATTAAAATACATTTAAATGAAATAGATAAAATTGAAGAAAAAGGAGCCCAAATACATAATATATTAAATAATTTAAACAATTTTTACTTAATAATATGAATATAATATGGAAAAATACATAAAAATCGAATGTAATTTTTTGCATTCAACATTGCGCATAATCCCTTTACGATGTTTTGAGAAAATGGTGAACACGTTATTTACATATAATATTTACAATAGGCTAGGTCAACACAATTTCTTATAGATTTATTATTAGTATTTGACCTTGCAGAAGTATAGTTAGACATTGACATTGACAGCGCAATTAATTAAGCGACCTGTGTAACAAGCTAAGGAACTAAGATTAGACTAATTGAATTTTCATTCTCCGAACTATAATGGAAATTAAAAACATCGCCACGGAATCATGCTTAAGATTGAATGAAATAAAATGTAATTTTTATATGTACCATTTATGTAATTTTTGCATTTTTTATTTCTATTTCCATTTAAAATGTTTCCATGTTTATATTCTGCACAGATAAAACTCTTAATTCATATAAATATTTCGCATTTGAGTGCCTTTTTGGCAATTTTACCAATTTCATTTTAAATGTAATTAGTATAATTATACAGGTAGCACTTCAGCAATTATAGTAATTTTGTTTCTTCTAACGATGAACAATTTGTTGTTTATATTAAACACGTAATTGGTTCAATAAAAAATGTGTTTGGTGGAAAAACTCATTTTCTTTATGAATGCTCTGTAGATATTTAAGTGATTTATTTATTGTAGCTTGGAAATTAGTCAAATTTTCAATAATTTATAATTAAGGTTGGCGTCTGCACATTGAGAATCTCTTTGAATAGGCCAATTATACTTAGAAACTGTAACTGTGCACTTTTGTAAGCGTTTTTCAATTGGAAGTTGCATTATTTATGTGTTGCTAAACATTTGGGTGGCGTATTTGAAGAAGTAGTAAGTAGGATAAAGGGATCAGCTATA
Source organism: Tomocerus nigrus (assembly GCA_019776505.1). Taxonomy (NCBI): domain Eukaryota; kingdom Metazoa; phylum Arthropoda; class Collembola; order Entomobryomorpha; family Tomoceridae; genus Tomocerus; species Tomocerus nigrus. Next base: position 5,522 of record JABASI010000611.1, on the reverse strand, counting down.
GGTTTCAATGCGACGTTATTTTAAAGGAGGGTAGGCTAGAGATAGGGAAAATCGGTAACGACCTGACACGGACAAGGGTAATATTCTTTCAATTTCCTCTTTCCCCTAGTGAAACACTTGGCTTTGGCCAAACGCACGAGTGCACATGCAATGCATTGCAAAAAGCAAAGCTAAGCAAAGAGAAGGAAACGAAAGTCAAGTCAACCAAAGTCTCAAATGCATTGCAATCCTCCAATAGAAAGGAATAACCACAGAATTTTATATTTACACACTATCTGTACCTACCTACAGGGTCAATCACAATCAAAGAGACAACTAATCCCATTTAATATCTTTTCATCCCATTTCAAACTAAAATCTTAAAACTCCGTTTCCACACTATCAATTTCAAAATATTCTTAATGATTTCATTCACTCCTATATCCAAATCCCATCATTTAAAATCGAATAATAACTGTAATTATTCTTACGCCCAAGTACCTGTGTAATAGTAAACTACATTTAACTCAATTAGGTAAAATTGTAAAAATGGAGCCCAAATCCATAATATTTCAAACAAATTAAAGATTTTTTTACTTAGACTCATTTGGAAAATTGCATTAAAATCTAATGTAAAAAATCGTTTTTTAAATTCAATCTGACGCATAAGTCCATTGTCATTGTTTGAATCTTATTCCAATTTTGATTTTTAGCAATGTGTCTTTAGGGCAACTTCATTTTCACTTTCAAAACTGGATGAAAATTATACTAAAATGAAAATTAATTAAGGTTGGCGTGACTTATTGGTCAAGCTATGTGTTTTTCCACGCCACCACCAGATACCATCACCAGATATACAAATAAGTGGATGTGTAATGGATGAAAATGTGTCAAGCTGATTGACATGGACAGATAAACTGTCCTACGAGCCTCACAGCCCTCAAACATTTTCTAAATTTTCATCTGAAACGTTGTCAGATGCTTTTGATGCAAAATAGCCTTTTGCGCCTTTTAATTTGAATCGCCCTAAAAGGGGCGACACTTTTTTTATGCTGTTTAGATGAAAATTTAGAAAATGTTGGAGGGTTATTATGAGGCTCGTGTATAATTTATCTGTCCATGTCAATCAGCTTGACACATTTTCATCCATTACAAATCTAAATATTTTTTATCTGGTGGTGGAGAAGTAACACACACATAACTGGGCCAAGTCACACCAACCTTAAAAGTATTATAATAATGCGGGAATATGGAATCCTTTTATATTTTAATGATCATGTAGAAAATGGAAATAATGTGCTATATTTTAAGTGCCCCTGTACAATAAGATCAGATAAAAAAAAACTCAAGAGTGGTACAGAGAGTGAGTTTTCAAAGGGCAGGAAATAAATATTAGCATTCTTAGTGACGGAACACAATGGGAGAGGAAGATGTGGCTGTATAGGAGGATCAGACAGGATGGGGGCATACGAGGGATAAACAGCCATAGGGAGGGCAAATAAAGGAAAAAGCGGGAGCATATAGAGCGGCGGGATAGATGCATGTCCCGATTTGTTATTTTCTCCAGGAGTTTCTTTCTCCGTTATGTTATCATGCCTACTTATGATTTGATTTGTCGTAGCAATACTAATGCTCCTGCATCTTCTGCCGATCTTTGCAGGAGCTGCTCCTCGGAAAGAATTGAAAGTGCTCCACTCAACTTCTCCAACTTGGAATGTCACCAGAATTTTAAGGCGACTCCTTCCTCTTCTTTTGCATTCAGCCCTGTCCTTTGTTTTTACTATTTAGGTAGCTCACGAGATGCACTGTGAAAGTCAAATCTATGGAGATTTTTTGCATCAGACATCGCATCTACAGAATTATGAATATGGAACATCAAGGCTCCTGTACTCTTGTTACCTTTCGGTGAAGTGGGAGAAGGTAAGCCATCGGGGAGTTTGCAAATTAAAAATTCCCAGTGGCCAGTGGAAAAAAAGTGAAATTTTAATTTCCTAACTCCCGGACGGGCTTACCTTCTCCCAATTCTCCATGGTAGCAATAGTCCACAAGCCTTGATGGTTACATTACCTTTTGCCTCGCACTCATAGATAATCATCCAAGATTTATTCCCTATAGAAGAAGAGCGGAAAAATACGGCCAGGATGTTACAGACAAAAACAGAATCCTTGATGTGTTTTATTAGACGCTCCTGAATGTTTCACTCTCTGACCTTGGAAAGCCATAATATAGACATCCACTAATCTGAGACGTTAGCGTGAGATTGAAGGATGAAAAGGGTGCAAAGGATTTGAAGGGGGCAGAGCATTGGGGCTAATGAAACCTCTCCTTTCCCAGCCAAAACAGCCAAATTTCTATTTTTCGTCTTCTGCCTCATAAAAATTCAAATTTTTGACAAAAAATAAGAGCCGAAATTTGCAAACACTCCCGGGCCATTTAAACCCCAAACATTTCCTTATATTCAGCAAAATAAAACTTTTTCTCGTAATCCCTATGGAATTGGGACATTCCTTACGCCCCAATGTGCTTTTGCTGCTTGAAGTTTGCGGGACTCATGCGCAAAGAAATAGTAGATGTCTATATTCAGAGTCTTGGCACAATTCGTCCTCAGGTCCTCCTACTTTCTTTAATTTTCTGCTATGCATGCCCTGTTTTCAGTTTGTTTCATTCCAGCGGAAGTGGAAACCGATTTCAACCGTAATTCCAACCATAGCCGCTTATACACATCCCAGCAAGCATTATTTTATTACCAAAGCATTTTTACTAAAAACTCACAAAAACAAACACATAAGAATGTACCACTGTGTACATACAAAAGGTGGGCAGTTTTAGTTTATAAGCATAATTGGCCTATTCAGAGAGTCTAAATGTGCAGACGCCAACCTTAATTTACAGCAAACAAATGGATATCTAACAGATCTTTCCTAAGGACTATGACTTTTTCCACCAAAACTATTTTTTCTTGAACCAACAATTAACAAACTTGTTTAACACACAACAAATTGTTTATCATTGAGTGAAACAATGAACAATTATAGAACCTGTGTGATTATATTATGAATTTAAATCAAATAGTTAAAATTGCAAAAAGGCACTCAAACGCAAAATGATTATATTAACTAAATTAAAGAGTTTTGCGTAGAATGAAAATGCAAAAAATTTTAAATGGAAAATGAAATAAATATAAAAATTGTATTTTATTTCGTTCACTTTTTATGTATAATTCCCTTGCGATGTTTTTAATTCCATTTGTAGCCAATCATAAACCATTGTTAAACGGATATAATACAAAGTAGCTTCGGAGTATGACGACGATGGTGGCCTCACACTATATTGATCAATATTATGCGTAGATACTACATATTTTATTATGTTACGTTTAACACCACAAAGTTTTAACAGTACGTATACAAAATTAAAACTGTGTGTAATGAGATGACCTCAAAAGGATGAGCTAGTAAACCTTGTCCCCGGGCCCACGAAAAATGTTTTCTTCCCGGGACCGGGAAGAATTCTTCCCGATTTCCCGGGACCGTTGGCCCTGCGTTGAAAAAGCTTCCCGATTTCCCGTTCCCGCGCTAAAAATTTTTCCAATTTTCCGTTCCCGCGTGAAAAAATTTCCCGATTTCCCGTTCCCGCGTTAAAAAGTTTCCCGATTTACTTTGCTTCCTTCCCGGGACCTATGGTCCCGCGGTCCGGCAGTTTTCGACCGCTTGTCCCAAAGAACCCATCTTTGAACTGGGTTTTCCAGCAGTGGACCCCTAGATGACCGATGACCCAATTTGTTCAAAATTTAACGCGACCAGTGACGGAAAGACAAACAGGCAGACAAATTGACTATCCTATGTATACAGAGCAGCTATACGCTACCTTGAGAATAACAAAAGTGAACAAAACTTCGCAAGAATTCCTAAACCTGCATAATTATTATTAATTGTATTTAAAATCGAATAGGTAAAATTTCAAAAACGGTGCTCAAATGCAAAATAAATTAAATAAACTAAGGCTATTTACTAATTTGCCACTAATAATCGCCTGATGATGCCCATGAAAAATTTCTCATGAAAATCTTATTAAATGCCTTTGAATGACAATGCCAATATTTTTAAATGGAAAAATGTGGAAAAATCGACGATAAAAATATTTTTCATTTAAGATTAGGCCCAATTCCCTTGTGACGTTTTTAATTTCCATTTCAAGTAAACAATAATAAGAAGAGAGTAAAAAAGTGAATTTCATAAGAAACTTTAGAGTAGAAGATAGTGAAGGGATAAAAATTGCATTCTTTTTAATAGATCCTGTTTGTTTCTCTGTTTTGCAAGTTGTCGTCGTGAGTGTTAGAATTTAGTGACACTTCTTGGAGTGTAAAGGAGAAAGGAAACCACAGAATCGTCTGGCGACAGGACTTTAATAGAGAGAACTCCTCTATATTTAGCTATATCTTTGTGTGTGTGTCGTGAGGAGAAAGTGGGGAAAGTGCATGGAGTTGGTTTAATTTAGCCGTAGCGTGTTGTGTTTGTTAGAGGCATTAGTGGTTTGGATTCATCTAGTTTCGTCGTGTCCTTCCTTCCCTTCCCTTCCCGCTCTGTGGCCAACAGATTCGTTTACTTTCTGCGGCCTTAGGAGTCGCCTTACTTCCCCGTGGCATCCCGTGCCATGTGATATCTCCTCGAATTTATTTCTTCTCCCGACTTACTTACCTCTCAGCTTTTCTTCTTCACTTCACCCGAAAACAGAACAGTCAACACGATTTAGTTCCCAATCTTATCTTCTTCTTCCTCCTCCTTCTCAACTCTCTTCTTCTTCTTTTCCTATTCCGACAGTCTCCTAGCTCTACGGCCTGCTGCTAACAGGGCCGGACCTTCTTAGTTCTTCCGAAAACTAAAACGTCCGCCCCAGAAAACAAAATTACTTTGTGTGCCAAATATTTATTATGTCCATTTATTTATTTGCAATATTTACATCAAATATTAGTTTTCATAATTTATTTTAATTTATGTTTATTAAATATTACAGGTTTTTCACGGATTTTTCCGGCACACTGTAAAAAACTAAAACGTCCGCCCCAGAAAACAAAATTACTTTTCACGCTTATTTCAAATAATTATTTACTGAGCTCATTTATTTGCAAATATTTACATCAAATAGTAATTTTCATAATTTATTTTAATTCATCTCTACTAAAATTATTACAGGTTTCGTTTTGAAAAAAAGTCCAGCATCTATTTATTATTTTCACACATCAAATAACAGCAAACTACCTAGCTTAAGTATCTGATGCTATTTGCATCAAATGTTAATTTTCATTATTTATTTTCATTTATGCTTCTAAAAGTATTAGAGGTTCTTTAAAGGTTTTTCTCTCACACTGTAACAAAACTAAAATGTCCGCCTCAGGAAACAATAGTACCATTCATACGAATAAAACTGTAGCGCTACAAGTTGTAAAAGTAATCCAATCAACCTAAATAATCGTAGCTATCCATTTGAGTGCTCAGATTAATAACATGCTTGAATCATACATCACCATGGCAAAAAGGAGATTC